>CAIGQQ010028915.1:136552-150864 GCA_903798035.1 Danio albolineatus | reverse complement strand
AATCAGGCAATCACTCTCTCAGTATCAGTTGAGTCTCTCTTTGGCCTGTTAACCACAAAATATCTCTCAATATACAGATATATTTAACTACAAAACACAATGCTGTGATCTATATCCTATTAATAAGTTACAATACATTTTTAGTGTGCTTACAAAATATATATATAAACTTATATACGTAATTATACATATTCAATCATTTATACATCTACACACACCTATATATTATCTATTAATGCTTATCTATCTATTTATCAAAGTGCATCTATCTAACTATAATATATTTCATCAAAACTTTAGCCGCGAAGGCATTATTACATCTCGCACTCATGACGCACGTGCGCCGGCCGCCATTTCGCGCAATATGCCATTCACCCATTAACAGCACTCCAATAAACCTAACTTAACTGATTAATATCTTAATAACAAGTGGTCAAATATAACATAACATTATATATTTCTCAAAACGAGTTATATCTAGACCTAAAACGGACATCTAAACAGTATTTTAATGTAAGATGATCAGAGCTCATAACAACCGTACCTCTCCTCTCAACAGACAGCAGGAAAGAGGACAAGCTCTGAGTGCGCCTCAACTTATAAATCGCTCGCTACGCAACGTCAGCCGACGTGCACATCATGAATCCCAACCCCGCGAAAGCGCATAAAACTCTTTCAAAATAAAAGACCCAGACAAATAATAATTCGGAAATAAAATAAAATAAAGAAATAATGATTTATAATCTGGTGTAACAACATACCCTTTTACACAAACACACCTGAGCAAGCTAATCAAGCGCTCACTAGGTATACTTGAAACAATCCGACAGGTGTTTTCAGACAAGTTGGAGCTAAACCCTGCAGGACACCGGACCTCCAGGACCGAGATTGGTGATCCTTGCTCTAGGAACTTCTACTTCTAGAGATTCTTCAAGTAAATCCTATGCAGCTTTTCTTTTAACATCAATGTAATCTGTTACAGGTCACTGGTAACATGGTGGCTGCACTGGGAGCTGCACGCCCTGCTTTGCATTCTGCTGTTATTAAGTGCATCAACCAGCCAGGAGCCTCTCCTGCAGTCCAACAGGCTGCCATACAGGTCTACAGACAGTTCCCTGTACCTGAGGAGGTAAGGTGTCAAACATGCCCAAGTCTTACTGTTCATTTGAAGTCAGTCTAAATATCACTTAATCCCTCCTACAGGGAAGAGAAGTGCTCATGCATGCTGTTCTGGACAGAGCCGCATCAGTACAGAAGCGCGTCGCTGCTTACCTCATCTTGATGAAGAACCCGACGCCTGCTGAACTTGCTCAGTTGGCAGCAGCTCTCGAAATAGAGAAAAACGATGAGGCCAAGAGCTTTATCATCTCTCATATTAGCAGCATCATGGCCTCTACAGTGCCAGAGACCCTGAAGTATAAAATAGTAAACAATAATGTGATGATGAAATCAATGCATTTGGATTCATGGATCATCACTGCAATTCTCTCGGGAATTGATACTGAGCATTGTTTCTAACAGCAGATGTTTTTCTAGACTAGTTTGTAACCTCAGGTGGCACTCTAGACTAGTTTCTAATGCTGTGTTCACACCATACGCGGCAAGTGCGGAGAAATCGTGCGTAAGTAGACGTGTGAACGTTTGAGTTTACTCGCTTCATCCGCGCATACAAATCCGAGAACAGACACAGATTTGCGTTATATAATAATAATTCCTTACATTTATATAGCGCTTTTCTGGGCACTCAACGTGCTTTACACAATGGGGAGATCTCCTCATCCACCACCTGGATGACGTGACGGCAGCCAGCTAATTGGTGGAGAGGAGACAGAGTGATGAAGCCAATTATGACATGGGGATGGTTAAGTGGCCATGATGGACAGAGGCCAATGGACAGATCTGGCCAGGATGCCGGGGTTAAACCCCTACTCTTTTTCGAAGAGCATCCTGAAATTTTTAATGACCACAGAGAGTCAGGAACTCGGTTTTACGTCTCATCTGAAAGACGGCGCTCACTGAGCAGTATAGAGTCCCCTTCACTATACTGGGGCATTAGGACCCACACAGACCGCAGGTTAAGCGCCCCCTGCTGGCCTCACTAACACCACTTCCAACAGAAACCTAGCTTTCCCATGTGGTCTCCCATCCAGATACTGACCAGGCGCAGCCCTGCTAAGCTTCAGTGGGCGACCATGTGAGAGTTGCAGAGAGCTAGCTGCCGGCTTGCTGCTGTCAGGGCAGGGCTTGTGTCTATGGCTTGGTGCCTGTAGCTTTATTGCTATGGCTAACAGGGGATTTATAGAGAAAATAACTGTGTTTATGTGCTTTATGAAGGCTGAAAAACAGAGTCGATTAGTTTGGAGCTGCATCTGAGTCCACTAGATTCTTTCAGAGGTGCACGGAGCTCTATGAGTTCATAAACTCCTCCAGAAACTATACCTGGATGATGGAGACTTTCAGCAGTGCTTCTGACTGAGTCGAGCCCGGTTTGATGAACTGTTGTCGGTTTTGGCAGGAGGATTTTCCCCCTGGACACCAACAACAGGCGCTACGACATAATCACACCCCTACAAGAGCAAGCTCCTGATCGGTTAACGTGGTGCGAATGTCCACTGAAGTTCAGATTTTCAAACTGGAGCGTTTTGCGCCTTAAGTGCGTCAAAAGCGCAAAAAGCTCAATTCGCGCCACGCCATACGTGTGAATTGTGCCGCAGGATGCCTATTCGCGCCTTTGCATTGACTTAACATGTAAATCACTCGCACTTGACGCATCTTCCGCATCTGGTGTGAACGCAGCATCAGAGTGGACCGACTCTAGGCTAGTTTAAAAACGGCAAATGTTGGTCTATCGATTCGAAATGCATTGACTTATCTCCACTGCTCTATAGTGTAGGTTCTGAATTAAATTTCAGAAGAAAGCCTAATCTTTTTTTGTTACTATTCTTTCTTCAGCTTGAGGCAGAATATTCAAAATGCCTTCCAGGGCAATGACATTGGAATGGCAATGGAATCCACCCAGTTTTCCAGACACTATAGACTTGGATCTTTGGAGGGGAATTTCATCTTTGAATCACCCAACAATCTGCCAAGGGAAGTCATGCTGGAGATGACCTTGAATGCTTTTGGACTTGATATGGACTTGATTGAGGTACATACAGTAGTAAACATTTGAAGTGGATTAAAAAAGAGTCTAAAATACGGTGGCTGGGAAGTGCAAAACAACATTACAAAGTGTGAAACACTTTTACTACGCTTGAGACAAATTTACATTTTGGAAAACATTTTTACCCATCATAAGACACAATTACAGAGGAAAAACGATTTTACCAAGGACGAAACAAGTTTACATTTTAGAAAACAAATTAACAAGACGCAAAACACTTTTACCAGTCCCCAAACACATTTACAAATCACAGATTCTTTACGGAAAGGGAATGTACCAAAGACTTTACGTCTGGTCTGTGTTTGGAGTTTCTAAAAGACGCGGACCAGACGTAAACACCAGACGTACTGCATCAATGTGTTAACGAGGGCCACTCGTACGCTGTATTCATAGACATAATGTCAAGTCTAAACGGTGTGCACATCTGCTTGAGGACTCTTAAAAGTAAACTGAATGAAGCCGGTGTTTAACTGGTGACTGTCGTAACTGGTGTCCCTTTCCAGGTGAAAGCTAATCACTTCTGCAGATTGGCAGATTTGTCACTTTTTCACAGCAACAAAACATGCCCATAACAAATAAAGATACTTATTTATTGGTGTCAATGTCACTGTAAACATTATTGATTTTAACATTTGTGTAGCAGAACAGTATATAACCAAAATTAACCTAAAAAATATTTATAATTTACATGATTAAAACTGACCCTTCCATCTGAAGTCATGAATAGCTCAGTTAGATAGGTTGCTTGATACGTTGATTGATACAGTTATATTCTGTTCTGCTACACAAATGTTAAAATCAATAACGTTTACAGTGACATTGACACCAAGAAATAAGTATCTTTATTTGTTATGGGCATGTTTTGTTGCTGTGAAAAAGTGACAAATCTGCCAATCTGCAGAAGTGATTAGCTTTCACCTGGAAAGGGACACCAGTTAAGACGGTCACCAGTTAAACACCGGCTTCATTCAGTTTACTCTTAAGAGTCCTCAAGCAGATGTCCACACAGTGTAGACTTGACATCATGTCCACGATTACAGCGTACGAGTGGCCCTCGTTAACACATTGATGCAGTACGTCTGGTGTTTACGTCTGATCCGCGTCTTTTAGAAACTCCAAACACCGACCACACGTAAAGCAAAACCGCGTCAAGCTGCTCATGTGTTTACCACAGAACATCCCACAGCCGCAGTCCATGTTCGGTCACCATAAACTTTATTTACACCATTTACTCCACAACACGAATTTACCGCACTCACCACCAGCAACGACAACAAAAACGCCCTTCATCGCGTCACTTCCAGTGTTTGATACATTCCCTTTCCGTAAAGAATCTGTGATTGTAAATGTGTTTCGGGACTGGTAAAAGTGTTTTGCGTTTTGTTAAGTTGTTTTCTAAAATATAAACTTGTTTCGTCCTTGGTAAAACCATTTTCCTCTGTAATTGTGTCTTATGATCGGTAAAAATGTTTTCCAAAATGTAAATTTGTCTCGAGCATCGTAAAAGTGTTTCACATTTTGTAATGTTGTTTTGCACTTCCCGGCCACCGTACTAAAACCACTGCACAATACCATTTCTTGTCTTAGGAAATTTTTGATAATTTTCACAAACTTTTTTGACCAACTTCAGATGTTGGCTACTGTCGCCCTATAAAAATGTCAATTTATTGAGGTTGATTTTCGTGATGTTTTGAGCATTGACGTACTATTGTTTATCCATGCTTTTAGATTGACATGGAGGGTAAGGGCTTTGAGCCCATTGTAGAGGCTCTCTTTGGTGAGGATGGTTTCTTCCCAGACATTGTCATGAAGAGCATTTTATACGCTACTGACAGGATGCCTGCTGAACTGAATGAGGTCTGGGACAACATGTTGCCAATTATGAACAATTATAGGAAGAAGAGACAGGTATTATATTAGCAAATAGATATACATGTTTATAGAAGCATTCCTAAGTCTTCTGTGTGCTTTAGGCGGCTCAAAACATAGTCAAAGAGATCAGTGACAATGTCAACAAGCTTTTTGAGGAGTTAAAGGCACAAGATGCCCCTGAAGCCATGGTGTACCTTAAGCTAATGGGTGTTGAACTGGGATATCTTGACGCAAAAGATGGCAAGATGATTGGCAGTCTTCTTAAGATGATCCCCACTGATGTGAGTACAATTTTACCATCTGCAACTTTCATGAATTTCAAATGGATTAAATCATCAGAGTTATATTTTGTGATATAGTTCACCAAAAGACTGTTCTCGAGTGTCGACAATGAGCTGTTCCTTCACTACATCTTTATGGATAATGAGTTCTATCTGCCCACCGGTGCTGGATTTCCTCTCAGAGCTGCTCTGGCTGGTACCTTTACTCCCGGAATCAAAGGAGGATTGAGCTTTAATCCAGGCATGGTAAATCCAACAAACTTCACTCATCCATGTGTTATTGTCAGCTTATCCTTAAAGGGGCCATAAACCGACAAACAAACATTTTCTCGATATTTTGGCATGTAATAACTCATGATAACTATAAAAACTTCCTATAGGTTTCAGAACTCAACATTTTGTGGTTTCTCTTAAATCAGCTTATATTGAAGACTGTCTGACAAAACCGCAGGATCTGGAATGCTCTGATCTATGATGTAATAGGGTGGATAAGCCCCGCCTCCACAGGAGATCGATGGTCACTTTCATTAACTGCATGTTTTGCCCTGTTAATATCCAAAAACTGTCAACAATCACATCAGTGGCTATTTACTGCTGAGTTTACAATTGACCAAACCCATTTAAAACCCTGATGAGGACAGAACGGCACATCTTTTTTTATTACAACCCCACATCAGGAAAAAGTTGGGACAGTATACTGTAGAAAGTAGTGATTTCTAAATTCACTTTGACTTGTATTTCATTGCAGACGATACAACAAATATTATTTAATGTGTTTCTCATCATTTTATTATTTTGTTTTGTTTTTCAGAATAAACACATATTCTAATTTTAGTTCTTGCAACACTTTAAAAAAAGTCGAAGCAGTAATAGGGTTGTGCTGATAGACCATAATATCGCCAAGAGCTGAGACCTACGACAATTTTAAAGACGATATTTAGCTCATTTCGCATTAATGTAGACCTATTATGTGTTTTAAAGAGCCCCTATTATACATTAAAAAGGGTCATATTTTGGTTTTGGGGGTCTCCAACAGCAGGCTAATATGCATGCATGGTTAAAAAACACTTTCATTGTCTTATAATCTGCATTTATTTTACCTCATTATCCCAGCGACTCCTATATGAATCGTTCAGTGATTCATTTTGTTCCCAAACCCCTCCTTAGCGCGATGCTAAACTGCGCTGATTGGACCGATGACCCAGTCTGTTGCGATTGGTCGACATCATTCAGCGTGAGAGAATGCCCACCACGGCTTATCAATAACGAAGTAGTCATAGTGTGTGCGTGAGCAAATCTGCCAATACTCGTTTTTCCCGGGAGTCGCCCGTATTTCAGACACCTCACCCCTGAAACTAACCCTCCGGTCTCCCAGCATATCACTCTATTCTTAACCAGAAGTAAAAACAGCGACACACATGCAGTATTAATGCACACAGCGGCAAAAGCTGAACCATTACGAAACAGGACCGCCGCGCGTGTGTAGGAGAGCTGATGTAGCCATAGCAACAACAAACAGCAGAGGAACACGAGCTCACAAACGCATTTTACTCCGTAAACAAAGCAGCATGCGTCGCGTTTACAACGTGCTTTTAGACGCGATATGAGAATACAAGTTAACCAGAGACACTACAAGCGGATACAAGTTACAAAACACAATTAAATACATCATTTACAAGCTGGAGAAAACAACGAGGCGACCGTTTTAATCACACGCACTCACACTTGTTGGATAGCAGGCCAGATTCACCATCAGGCCACCGGGAAATGTCCCAGTGCTCCCTATGGCCAGTCCACCCCTGCATACATCAATAGTGTTTTCTGATCCTTCCTTTAACAAACGGTCGATGAATCCTCTGTTGTAAGCATGTAGATTTCAGACAGTTCACAAGTACATGATCTGCAAACAGGTGTGGATGTGGGAAAACATCTGCAAGTACATATTGTTGTTACACAATGCACTTCCATAACTCTTGTTACACATGTGTACTTTCCTAGTGTTGTCACCAATGTCCTGTTACACATTTGTACTTACAAATACTATTCAGTGGGTTGTTACATGAGTGTAGTTACACCAGTGTTACACAAGTAAATACTATGTACCAGTGTGTACATACACTGTAGTTACATACTACTTACACATCTAACTACCATGTAAGTTCACAGGTATAAGCGACACTTAATATAAAGTGGGACCAAAATATTATATAAATATAACACTGCCACGCCCTCATGCGATAATATCTTGTATTGGCGATCTTACTGGGTGACAATATGGCGATCAGAAATTTTCGTATATCGCCCAACACTAAGCAGTAATGCATTTACCACTTTCTAATGTTGCCATTCCCTTTCACAACACTTAAAATATGTTAAGGGACTGAAGACACCAAGTGAGGAAGTGTTTCAGGTGTAATTTTGTCCCATTTTTCCAACAAACAAGTCTTAAGGTGGGCAACAGGACAGGGTCTTCGTTGTTGCATTTTGCACTTCAAAACGCACCACACATTCTCTATTGGAGACAGGTCGGGACTGCTGGCAGGCCAGTCCAAGTACATGTATCCTCTTCCTCTGCAGCAGGACTTTGTAATGTGTGCAAAATGTGGTTTTGCATTAGCTATGTTTCCATCCAAAAACGCGAATGAACTTTATGCACAAAACTGGATTATGGCATAAAAGACATGCGAATAAAGCAGCGTTTCCATCCAACAAGTCAAAGTGGACAAAATCGGCACTTCCTGATTAACTGACGCCAAACATCAACAGTAAAAATGTAGTTTGCTGCAGTAGGAGAAGCTGCGTCGATCTTCTCTTCTTTTAATAAATGACTTGTGCCTCAGAAGGCAATCCTGACCCGCAGTGAACGCGCGGTGGCGTTTGAAGGTGTCAGACGCGGAGCACAGACGCTCTTGATTCTAGAGGTCATTAATAATATAATAACACAACTACTGAAACGGTGAGGCGCTTTAGAATGACCAAAACAACATTTCAGATGTTTTACGATGTGTTCAGCCTGCTGGTTTGTCTATTCACACACATTATCATCATCACATGATCTCTTAAAACAGTCACATGACCTTTATTTAATGAGCATGCTGGAATTTATGCAGTAAAAGTGTTTCCATCGCAGTTTATGCGCATCTTTTCTTATCCAATAAAAAGTTTATCCCACTCAGTTATGCGCATAAATTTGTTATGCGCATTTTTAACATGTATGCGCATCATGCTGTTTCCATCAACCGTTTTTTTATGTGCATATCCAATTACGCGAATAAAAATAGCTGGACGGAAACGTAGCTGTTGTCTTGTTGAAATATGTATGGGCGTGCCTGGAAAAGAAGCATTGCATTTCTGCAATTATGTTAACTTAAACATGGCTACATGATTACAGGGGGAATTTGCATTCATGCTGTCTGCTGGGATTGAGTTGGTGACTGAGATCGGGACTCATTTACCCGACTACGTTCACTCTGGACTGGAGATGCACACTAACATCTATCATGAGAGCGGCCTCAGAGCCAAGATCTCAGGGACCAAAAAACAGCTCAAACTCTCCATTCCTGCTCCTCATGAGCCAACTGAGATCTTCAGTGTGACGTAAGATACCTTCTCTGTTTGGATATAACTCAGTTGTTTGAGCACACTTTGTTATTGTTGTTCATTTATCCGTTTGCTGGAGATTAGAGCTGAATTTAGAAATGGTGTTGAACAAATCTTTGTGCTTAACAATAGGGCTGTGCGATACTGCAAAATTTGGTATCGATCCGATACCAAGTAAATACAGGGCCAGTATCGCCGATATTGATACCGATACCGATACTTTTACTGTAAAAAGCATGCACTTGAACCTAAATGCACTTTTCTGTAGGGGAGAACAGTGTGTGATGATTTATGAGTTAAATGCTCTCAAATGAGCTATAATTAAATGTATTTGTTAAAACCCAGGACAAATTTTAAACACTTTTAAGTACAGGCTCTTTGTATTTCAATAGCTCTTGGGGAATCACCTAGGTGAAATAGAAAAATTAGTATAGCCTAAAGTCTATCTTACCTATGTAGCCAAAATATAAATCCTATAGTGTCCCTTTCACAGTTAACCCAAAAGGGATATTCTGACATTTTCATATTTTAATTTTATGGTACACAGTGGTGGCCAGAATTATTAGAACGCCGGTATTATTACCAGCTAAAAATGTTTTTAAGTGTTTTTAAATATGTTTTATTTCCTACTAAGACACTACAGCAAAAGATAACTGACCTAAAAACTATTTTTTTACCTGGTGAAAAAACTACTGTTCTAATTGTTTTGGCCACCAATTCTATTTTTAAATTCCAAAATAATTCATATAAATAGCAGGTTTTAATGTGCTGACTATATAGGCTACATTTAATGAGACTGATGATGAAAGTAACAAGTTCAGCTATGATCAAGTATTATTTTTCTTTAAAAAAATGGCATTAACTAATCCTGAATGTCCTATACATCTCAAATATTATTTTCGCCACTGTAGCTAGCTACACTCATTGCCTCTCTGAAATGACTCGGCCAGTGACCTCTGTCTCAGGGCTGGCTCTGCTTGGGGTCTGTCTGGAGGATTTGCCTCCTCTTTTCTCCCTTTTTTCAGCTCGGTGTTCTCTTTTTCGTGCTGTTTTATGTGTTTGTGCAAATTTGTGGTGTTGCCACAATATCTAACAGACTTTCTACAAACATCGCACTTTGCAATATTTTCATTGACTGCATTGAAATAAGTCCAAATAGCGCTCCTCTTCCTTTCCGTCATCTCGGAACAGACAAAAATTGCTTGCGCTTTGGCGCTGCTGACTGAGTCACGTGATGAAAGGACAACTAATAACAGCACAGCAGGGAAGGAAGAGCAACGGTGCATACGAAATATAAAAGGGTATTTAGAGACAACAGGAGCAATGTACTTTAGTGTAAACTAGATTAAATTTAAATAAAAGTATCGATCTTGGAAGGCTAGTATCGATCCGATATCAATACCAACGTTGGTATCGATACTATCGATATTAGGATCGATCCGCCCACCCCTACTTAACAAAGGAGATTAAACATGTGAGCTGATGGATGTGTTCAGTGGAGTGAGTTTCCAGCGTTTCCTCACTCCACCAAAGTAAAGGAGTAAAGTAAAGAGTAAAGAGAAAGTAAAGAGGCTGAATGGAGGAGGCTCGTTCTTTATCCTCGCGCTGCAGATGCTCTGTTTAACTGTTCTCTCACTAGTGAAGCGTTCAGCTTCAGAGTCACCATGTAAATAGCGAACGCACCATGGAGCGACGCAACTGACTCTTAAAGCGAATGAAAGACGAGACTCTGATTGGTTTAATTATTACAAAGTTTTTTGCCTAAGTAATGCTGCTGTTTCCCATATTTAGCAATTCCTTGGTGTCTATTGTTGGTGGCAAGAGTCTGCCTATTTCTGCCAATCTTGAGTATACAATGGAAGACTGCACTGCTGTTTTTCCTGGACTTAAGAGGTGCACATCACTAAAGTATCCCGATACAGCATTGAATGATAATGCTCCTTATTTTCCTCTCACTGGTGACAGCAGGTAATAGAAATTATCTATATGCTGATATCTAAATGATATGATTCATATTATTTGTTTATATGAAGCATTTCAACCACACTGCATCTGTTTAGGTTTGCTGTTGAGATCCGTCCATCTGGAGAAGCCACAGAGTATACGGCCACCACTGAATACACATATGAGGATGAAGAAGACAAAGTCACTTTCAGTGTAAAGGCTGAAGGTACCAGACAACTTAAAGGGTCACGAAACACCAAAACACATGTGTTAAGCTGTTGACAGTCATATCTGTGTCCCGCGCTGCTATAAACACTATTATGACATGTGTATTTCACTAAAGAGTGAAAATTGGTTGTTTTTTGCGTTATTTCCAGCAAATTCGTTCTTTCGGTTTGAAAGTAATTTTTGAGACTGCGTCACGCTGATGAGATCCATGTGTGTATTCGAGTGTGGAGAGTGGACGTCTGTACCGGCGAGTGCATCGTGACGTCTCTGAGCGTGCGGCATTAAGTCATGAGATAGACTTGGTTCGAACCAATCAGCTCTATTGTGTATGCGGCGCAACGTCATTAATATTCATGATCACTTCGAAGATTGTTTACCTGCTACAGTGTTCAGACGGCAGAGAGACCCACGCTGTGTTGCCACAACAAGTGGAAGAAGAAGAATTGTTTGGAGACACAGGTCGCCAGTGTTGTGTTTATGTGCTGCAGTGAAGGTTTTGTTTACATTTCCGCTATGAGAGCGCAGCTGGACTCACTCGAGCACAGCTGAAATGCGTTAAGGAACTTTTTTTTCACCCAAGAGCTTTCCGCATCTGGAAATGGTGAAATCCCGATTTGCCGCTCGTCTTCTTTTAAAAAAATACACAGCTGCAGTTGATGTTAATTATCCTGTTTTTGTTAAGTACGCAATCAGTGCTCTTTGTTTGTTTATTTAGATTGGAAAGTTAGTTAGTTTCGTCAGCAGTGCTGTTTCAGTGTTTATAGACAGACCTTAGTCAAAATGATTAGAACTGTTACTGAGTTTACAGCACGCTAACGTCACTACAGTATTATACTGGAAGTATAAAGACTGAAAGATCCGCTGTAGATGCTGCTCTCCGAGTGTAAACATATAAACACCGCCACATTTTGTGACAGGATAGTGTATACACACAAGGCTTCCTGACGCTACCTACTGAGAGCATAAGTTACCGAGAAATGCGCAGGGTTTTTTATTTCTCTCATACGCCGCGCAGTATCAAACACTCCATTAAAAACACTCTCTTAGCAGTTTCTCACATCTTGTTTGTCACGGGGGCATGCAGCAAATGTTCCAGGATTAAAGAGAAAGTGCCGTTAAAGTCGACAAATTGATAATTTGGCAAATAATTAGATTACTGATGTCTACGTAAACAGTCACTGTCTTTCTCCCCTGCGTCTGTGTGTTTGTTGCGTCTCTGTGAACATCAGCGCATACATAATTTGAAACTCCCATTTTTATGCAAAACCCTCTTTCTCTCCCCCGACACTCCCACCTAAACAGAGCTGGACACGCCCACTTTCCTGAGCTCTTCCAAACTAGAGGTGTGAAAACACGCCGCTGAGACAGGGGGGTTTCGTGGCCCTTTAAAGGATTAGTTCATTTCCAGAATAAACATTTACTGAGAATTTACTCAGTTATTTGTCATTCAAGATGTGGAATCTTTGGAAGAATCATCAAAATTTAGGTTTTTGAGGAAAACGGTGGATTAAACTTTAGAATTACAGTCTCAATGTAGCTTCAATGAAAGTGTAAATGTAAGAGATGAAGTACTTTCAGGCAGTTGTTATCGCAGAATAGAGCCCAATAGGTTGTATAACCGTACGTTCACACCGAAAGCGGTGAGAGCGTCAAAGTAGCCGGAAGTCATTAATTTTCAATGGGAGCCATCAGTAAAGGCTATGGATATGCGGCCAGCTGGAAGTGCGATATGCACATACAGGCCCCGTTTACACTAATGTGTTTTAAAACAAAAACTTTTGCTACGGTTACGCCATCCGTCTACACTCCGCTGGAGTTTTCGAGCGCTGAAAACGGAGCGTTTTGGAAACGCTGGAGAGGCCGTGTTCATTCTAAAGCGCTGCTGCTCCGTCTCGGTGTGGATGGGGGAAACGGAGACGTCTGAAAACGAAGGCGTGCCTGCTGAGATTCACTACTCGATTGGGGCTTTTGGATCATTGCGTATTCTTCCCTTATTCGTCAAGCCCCGATCACATGACTATAACACCACCGGAAGACAGCAGACCAGCCTTCACTGTAAACAACAACATGGACACAGAAATGGGAGCGTTGTTTGCACTATTATCAGTTTTAGGCGCCATTGTGCAGTTAAACTCTGCCTTTGTTACTACAACAGCTGCATATATTCACAAGAGGCAAGCTACTGTTCCAGCACTCGCTAATCGCTCGCGTTTCAAGCGGCGTACGCCCTATTTAGAACGCCGAGCGAGACACGTGCTTCCTGTTTATACTTGAGCGCGCATGCCCAGAGTGCACGAATGGTCACGTGATACACGTTTCTGGTGGAGTAGTGTGGACGGAGATATGTTCAGAAACGCTGGGTGAAATGCTAGTGTGGATCGTTTTCATGCTAAAACGCCGTTTTAAACTAAAACGCACTAGTGTAAACGGGGCCTAATTGTCAAAGCAAAATTCATCAACACTAAAGTCGGCTATATCGAGAAAAATCCTGCATTTTCCTCTTCAAAACCCTGAAATATAATAAAGAAATGACCATCTTGGATGGGGGTTAAAAATAATCATAAATTTGTCATTCCTCACCCTTTAACATAGTGAATTATTATCTGCTACTATATAACAATTGCAGTTTTGTATTTATTTTTTGCTTTCTTCCCAACAGGAACACCCTTTGAGGCCATAAATACAGTGGTGGTAAACAGAAAGCTGTACACTGCCTCAATGAAGCTGCTTATTGAAGCTCTTCAGCTTGATCACGCAGTCTCTGGAAAATTTACAAATGCTGACAAGTATAAATTAGAGCTTGAGAGTGACTTAAAACTCCCCGGGACGACTTCTGTTCAAACACTCATCCTAACATACGGTATGGCAACAAATTATTACTACTGTGATAGCACATTCTACAAACTATTTACAGAATAACTTTGACTTTGAACCCATCAGATGATTCTTCAGTCTCAGAGAGTGAGAAGATTGAGGCTGAAGTTAAATCTCATGTTAATTCGGAGATTCGGACACTCGTTCCCATCATCGATGCTATTGACACCATTGTCAATAGACTTCTTGACCGCCAGATGGGCCAAAATAAGATGAAGGTCCGTGATATTATGGCAAAAATAGCTGTGGTAAGAAAACGTTTGGCTGCTTGATTTTTGCATCAACTTTTAAAGATTAGTGAACTGTCACTGATTTCACATTGTCACTGATTTCACTGATATTACATTGTC
>CAIGQQ010028915.1:121543-136542 GCA_903798035.1 Danio albolineatus | reverse complement strand
TGATTTCACATTGTGACTGATTTCACATTGTCACTGATTTTACTGATTTCACAATGCCACTGATTTCACATTGTCACTGATTTTACTGATATCACATTGTCACTGATTTCACGTTGTCACTGATTTCACTGAAATAACATTGTCACTGATTTCACAATGTCACTGATTTCACGTTGTCACTGATTTCCCTGAAATCAAATTGTCACTGATTTCACATTGTCACTGATTTCACGTTGTCACTGATTTCACTGAAATCACACTGTCACTGATTTCACTGAAATCACATTGTCACTGATTTCACTGAAATCACATTGTCACTGATTTCACATTGTCACTAATTTCACATTGTAACTGATTTCACTGAAATCATATTGTCACTGAAATCACATTGTCACTGATTTCACATTGTCACTGATTTCACGATTTCACTGAAATCACATAGTCACTGATTTCACATTGTCACTGATTTCACTGAAATCATATTGTCACTGATTTCACATTATCACTGAGTTCACATTGTCACTGATTTCACATTGTAACTGATTTCACTAAAATCACATTGTCACTGAAATCACAATGTCACTGATTTCACATTGTCACTGATTTCACTGAAATCACATTGTCACTGATTTCACATTGTCACAGATTTCACTGAAATCATATTGTCACTGATTTCACATAGTCACTGATTTCACTGATATCACATTGTCACTGATTTCACATTGTCACTGATTTCACTGAAATCACATTGTCACTGATTTCACATTGTCACTGATTTCACATCTTCACTGATTTCAGTTTGTGAATTATACACTATACTTTTTTCAGTAGTTTGTGCAAACCTCATGCATTATTCAGTGAAAAGCAATGCATATATTTAATTCAGAAACATGTTTAGTTGTTTTCCCAGAGATGGGTTGCAGCTGGAAGGGCGTCCGCTGTGTAAAACAAATGCTGGATAAGTTGGCGGTTCATTCTGCTGTGGCGACCTCAGATTAATAAAGGCACTAAGCTGAAAAGAAAAGGAATGAATGAATGAATGTTTAGGTGTGGGCGCCACGGTGGCGCAGTGGGTAGCATGATCGCCTCACAGCAAGAAGGTCGCTGGTTCGAGCCTCGGCTGGATCAGTTGGCATTTCTGTGTGGAGTTTGCATGTTCTCCCCGTGGTCGCGTGGATTTCCCCCACAGTCCAAACACATGTGGTATAGGGGAGTTGGGTAGGCTAAAATTGTCCATAGTGTATGAGTGTGTATGGATGTTTCCCAGGGGCATCCGCTGCAAAAGTAATAAATGTGCTTGTTGATATCTCTATGTGCAGTTTTCTGGAGCTCCTGCCACACTTGATTTCACTCTTCCTGAAAAACTCTTCCTAAATGTGTAAGTACTGCAGTTTGAAGAACATCCCACCGAATAATTTAGTGTTTAACCCTCTGATGGTGCGATTCTTTGAACATAAATGTGAAAACTGAAGCCGCCTTTCCACTGCACACGACATTTGGACACAACTGTCGGAATACGCCCTCTTGTGGCAGTCGCACAGTATTTTCAGTGTTGTCGTCCACCATGGGGGAGACGCTGATTCTCGCAGGGTCCAAATAAAGGAGTGCAAGAGCAAGAGCCTTTATTCTCCGTGAGTTCACCGTGGTTTAATGAATGAATGAATAAATGAATACTGAAACTCAAATGCCGTTAAAAATTTTGGAGGGAATGTGGAGACAACATAAAAAAATAATATTTTTATTACTCATTTATTAATATAATTTTTTTTTTAATACAGACTTTTTCTGATTAAGAAAAATAACGAAAAAGTCGCAGGAGTTTAAATATTTCAACGGATCCGAAATCAATCTCAAATCTCAATCAAAATCAAATATCTCAAATCGGATCCGAATTTCCCGCATACGGAGATGATCGGAACTCCACGCAGCTCCTGGACTACTCTCCATTGGAAATGAATGACTTCCGGTCTGTCGCTTGTCGTTTGTCGTGTGCAGTGGAAAGGCGGCTTTACATGTTCAACTTAAATTATTGGTAGTCTTAAACACTTTGGGGCACAGTTTTAGCTTGGTCTGCTTTAAAGAAGGCACTTGTCGAGGATTGTCAAAAAATGAGATAAGTATTCAGTACCAGCCAATCCCTTTCTATTAATGACTATATAAAGGCGCCTGTGTTTCTGTGTATGGTTTAATCCAGTGGTTCTTAAACTGTGGCTTCCTTCTAGTGGTACACGGAGGAATCCCTGAATAAATAAAGCTAAAAAATGAACACACTTTTAACACCGATGTGATCAGAAAATTGTCATCATAAAATTTTAATAGGCTAAACCGTTTATTTAAGTGGCTGACAATAATAAATATTGTTAATTAGAAGAATTAATCTGCCTTGCTTTTGCTGTATCTGCTTAATTATCCCTACTACGCTACTGGTACCTTGAAAGACAATTTTTTTCTGAGTTGGTACTTGGTGAAAAAAGTTTGAGAACCCCTGGTTTAAGCCATAGTTTTTCATAATTTACTGGCGTCAAATATTGGACGCCACGTTCTTAAGTAGTATGGTGCTATTTGATTTGAATTTAAACTCTAAAAAACAATTGTATTAACTGCAGAGAAAGCAGCATGTGTGTTATTATTGGTGCTGCGTCACAAACTGAGAATCTTACGTTTTTGTCATCATATTTAAAACACAATAAATGTTATCAGTTTTTTTGTGATGGTTTACAATACAAATAAAAATGTACAATAGGGCTGTGCAATTAATCGCAATCGCAAAAAAATCACGATTTAAGCACATGTGTTACGATTTAATAAGTTGTCGAGGGAGATTAAAGGAACTAGAGTTGCGCCAAATCAAAGAACTAAACCAAAAAACACCTAAACTAGAACACAAGATCCCCTTTAAACTTACCAATAAAAAATAAAAATGTGAAAAAGAAACCGAAATCTTCAGAGTATGCGATGCCAATAAAATACACTCCCTGAAATAATAAATCAAAAACACAAGAAGCAGCGCTCACCCACTTACCTAGCGTTTCTGAACAATTCAACTCTACAGGTAAAATGTATGTCACGCGACCTAATAACCTATTCCCTTTTCCCTCAAAAGGAATGATAAACTCTTAAACCATATTGTAAGGTTCAATGGTGTAGAAAAGTTCAGAAACAAGGAGCCAAGACATTATGCATAATCAGAAACAAAACACATCACAAACCCACACATACACACACAGAACTGTCCAAGAAGACGTGCCGGTCAGATTTAAAGTCCGCAGAACGAAGCCTGATTGGTCCATGAGGAAACCCCCTTATTAAGAGTGACAGGCTCGGGATCCAACCAGCAGGTACCTGAGAAGGCGAAAATAGCGGAACAAAAGGTGATAAGGCGAGACAAAGAGCGAATGACAGACAAGGATGGATAGAGAAAAAGAGCGAGGGGAAATACGGAGAAACAAAGAGTGAAAAAGCACAAAGAATCCAAACTCCCACGAACCAAAACAACATGCAATTTCTAAACGGCGTAAGGCTGCAGTTTTATCTATTAATTTATTTAGATTTTTGTTCATGTTCTTGTGCGCATGACTTTAATATGTTAACCAATCAGAGCTGACGCAGCACACAAGCCAATCAAAGCTTAGCTGAGCGGGAGAAAGATGTTAACCAATCAGAGCTCACTCCGCGCACGACGAAGTTGATCGGGAGAAGTGAATCGGTGGTTTTGATTTACGTTAGTTAATTTACGTTAGTTTATATACACAAAAACAGCTGCCAAAATCGCAAATAAAATTGCAATCGCAATATTTGTTAAAAAAACCCCCAAAAAAACAATATGATTATTTTGTCCATATTGCACAGCCCTAATGTACAATGTTTAGTAAGTTAATCCTTGTGACCTTTTTAAAAGTCTGAGCATCTGCTTGTGCATTTACATTGGCTCCTTCTCTAATGAAGCCAGTATGTTGCTTAGTAATGAAATGATGCACAAAAGAAAGCCTTGTCTCTACTCAATATAGTTTCAGTCGTAAGTATGTTAGCATACAGCACTAAAATAAAAGTCTCAGTGACTTTTGGTTCATGCAGACTTTAAGCAAAAAAACTGCTTGCTGGGATCCTGCATGTAATACACATTCTACTTATAATACACATTTTCAATCCTAACCCACAGTTGCTAGTCAAATTTCTATTACTTATGTTTGTTTGTTTTAAACAGAGATGCTGCGGTTAAATATCACTTTGGCCAGCCATACTATACCATCACTCTTCCTTTGCCGCTGGGTGGAAAATCCACTAGAGATCTGCCTTTTCCCACAACCCTCAGCACAGACCTGTTCCTAGTGGATCCTGACCTGGAGTATGTGCAGCTTCCAGAGGTCTCCATTCCTGAGAGTGTGACGCTGTCTCTGCCTGCTTTTCAACTGGCAGAAGTATCTGGAAAACTACGCAGCAACTTCTACGATTTAGACACAACCGTGTCTGCTGCCAGAGATCCTGCTGCACCCTCCAGTTATTCTGCTAAGGTCAAAGTCACTGGAACAAGTCCTGTTGAGCACCTCTGCCTACAGGTTGAAGGTAAAAAAATACCATTTAAAGGAACACTCCACTTTTTCAGAAATAGGTTAATTTTACAGCTCCCCTACTGTTAAACTGTTGAGTTTTATCTTTTTTTAATCGATTCAGCCAATCTGAATTCTCAATCTGATGGGAACACTTTTCAAGAGTTCACACTTAGCTGATGATTGATTATAAAGCTTGTTTGGCATGCTGTCCCCGGAGAGAGCCCTGAGCTCATAAGATCCTCGAGCCCGGGGCTCCCTCCCGTTTGCAGGGCGAGAGGGGAGTTTGAGCTCAGGTAGATCTGGAGAACTCCCCTGCTGTAGTAGCTGATGAACAGATAGTGATCGCTCTTCAGAGATAACTACTTACTAGGAGCATGTCTATGGAGCTGATTTGGATTAGTCGATTAACTTAAGTTGCATGTTTTTGAACGGTTGGAGGAAACCGGGGGAAACCCACGTGAGCACGGGGAGAACGTGTAAACTCCACACAGAAACATCAGCTGGCTTGGTAAGGACTAGAACCAGTGATGTTCTTGCTGTGAGGCAACAGTGCTAACCACTGGGCCACCGTGCCACCCAACTAGGAAAGGAGGAGGAGTAGGGGTGAAAGGGGGGATTCTTCAAAATGAAGATGGCTGTGATATGGAGCTTAGGGTATTTATAGTGGCTTAGGAATCGTCTGATTGGTGAATCATAAACTGAATAATGCAGGACCAACCGCAAGCAATCATCAGCACATGATCCTCTCCAAATTAGTTTATCAATAAACTTCGCTTAGCTTAGCATAGATCATTAAATCAGATTGGATCATCTTGCTCAAAAATGTAAAAAGGAATTTCAATCATTTTCCTATTTAAAGCTTGACTCTTCTGTAGTTATATTGTGTTCCAAAACTGACAGAAAATGTTGCCATTTTCTTAACTGATATAGCTAGGAGCTATACTACTATCCTATGTAATAATCAAAGAACTCTGCTGCTGTACAGCACCTTAAAAATTGGCTAACCTCCATATAGTCCAACAAATCTTTCGTCTCTCACTAATTTTACATGGTTAAAAAACACCTTTGGTGCACCAATCAGGTGCTCATGTTGGTTACATTGACGGAAGTTAGATGATTTTCATGCACTGCTTAATACATGAGTCAAACAAAACCAAAAGCCTGGGGTTAGGGCTCATGGGCAAGTGCCTGGTGGCACTTTATCCAACAAAATCTTTTATACAAAGAAGGAAGGAAGTGGGACTATCTGCATGTGGGACGGTGCATTGTGGAACAGACGGTGGTCAAAGGGTCAGGTCCTCGATGACCCGATTGTCAAGCACAGAAACTGTCTCTTTGGGAAATGGAAAGCTACCTCACTGGGAGGGCAGGAGCTTGAGCTTGTACAGGAGGTTGAACAGTACCAACAAGAGAAAGTTGGGCTCATCTTCATGGGTTTCCCCCGGGTTCCCCGGTTTCCTCCCACCGTCCAAAAACATGCAACTTAAGTTAACTGACTAATCCACATCAGCACTATAGACATGCTCCTAGTAAGTAGTTATCTCTGAAGAGCGATCACTATCTGTTCATCAGCTACTACAGCAGGGGAGTTCTCCAGATCTACCCGAGCTCACATTACCCTCTCACCTTGCAAACGGGAGGGAGCCCCGGGCTCGAGGATCTTATGAGCTCGGGGCTCTCTCCGGGGACAGCATGCCGAACACGCTTTATAATCAATCGTCAGCTAAGTGTGAACTCTTGAATTAATGTATTGAACAAATTTGTTTTGGTTGATTGATTATTGGCCTATTCCACAGGATCTGCTCTAGCTGAAGCCACATCTGGTGATTCTCTGAAAGCTAGCATGAAAACAGCGATTCAGCACAAGATTTTCAATGCCACCATCAGTGTTGAAGAAGAAGTGCAATCTGAAGCAAAACTCAAAGTGAAATCCAAAAGCAAACTTGAGGTTACTAGTCCTTTTGCAGAGCAAATTTCTGTGGAGCATAATGCAGTATTTGAAGGTGATGATGGGCAAATTTCTGGAGATGGAAACCTGGAAGGATCCTTCAAGGCTGGTTTAATGTATGGATCAGGAACTCTTAAACAATCAGTCATGCTTGTCCCATCCAAACAAGAAGCAAAGATCGATTCTTTACTGAAAGTAGATTCAACTCTTCTTCAGGCTCAAAACTCCTTTTCTGTAGCCTTTGCTAATCGAGAATTGATCATTGTGTCCACCACCTCAGCATTTGATGACATCCTAACAAACACTGCTAAAGTTGCCATCAATGAATCACAGATTGGTTTAAATTATTATACAAAAGCACAAGCTTTAGGACTGAAGATCGAAAACACAGCTGAGACGAGAACTGATGCTGAAGCAGTGAGTATTAAGATCGAGACCTCCGCTGATTTATCTCAAGAACGTATTTACTCGATGCTCACTGCAGAACTGGACATCAATGGACTGGCTGTTAAAAGTGATGCCTCGGCTAAACTAATGGGACACAGAGCTGCACACAATGCCATTCTGAACTTCAATAAAGATGGCCTGACATCCAGTGGCACAACCACACTGCAGAGTATTTTAAGTCAGGAGATGGTTAAACACACCTTTGAGATCATCTACAAAAAACTAACTGCAACTCTTCAATGCAAAACCAATGGAAGGTTCATGGGAGCAAGCATTCACCACAATACTGATATGAAGATTGATGGACCTTTAGGCAGAATCGAGAATATTCTACGCTTGAACTCCGAGATCTTAAACGTTGAAACAAACACTCGTGGTACAACTGTCCCGTTTAGTTTTAATTTTAACTTTGTTGCTAATGGTAGTGAAAATGTATACAGTCATGGACAATATAGAGGAGAGTTTGACACAAAAATGCATCTAAAAATAGATCCAGAATCCATTGCTCACTCTCACGAATGCAAGATCTCAACTCTCGTTGAAACATATGGTTTGTTTAGTCTAGACATTGAATCAGAATTTGAGAGCAAATCTGAATTACTCCTAAACCCTTCTGAACAAAAGGCTAAGATGGCTGTAAAGGCTGAAGTAAACAAACATGCAATCAATCAAGAATTCAATGTATATAATACTCGAGCTCAGTTTGGGCTGGAAGGATCTGGAAAAGTGAAAACAAATCTGTTAAACACCATTAATACTGATCATCAGGACTTTGCACTCTCTGCCTTCCTAAAGTATGATAAAAACAATGAACTGCGTTCAATTAACCTGCCTTTCATTGACAGTTTGCGTCTAGTTCCTTCCAACATCATAATAACATATTCAAGCATAGAGGAAACCTTGAGGAATTACATCAACAGGGAGGGAATTTCCATCAAAATTCAGAGCTTACCTAAGCACGTTAGTAACTTTGTGTCTAACATGAATTTCGAAAGAAGAGCTGAACAATTCAAACGTGCTTTAATAGCTCTATGTCAAGCATATGCATTAAAATTGGGTGTATATGAGAAACTAGTGAGTGATATGATCGGTCAAACCACTGAAGCATTCAAGCAAGTGACTGTTAATGGTATACTGGTTGACCAAATGCTCCCCAAACACATTAACGCTTTGATATTTTTAATCATTGAGGATGTCAGAGTATTCCTCAGCTCAGTCAAACCCCAGGGTTACACAAAGCTTCAGATTCCTGCAAGCACTAAATCTTATCAACTACCTTGTTTTGAAAAAATGCACGGCGAGATCAGATTCACCAGCCCCGTTTACAGCCTAAGCACATCTGCAGAGTTCAAGAACGTCTCAGCAATACATCCTCAATTCACAGGTATTGTCAAATCTAAAGGAGTCTCTGTGAATCTTGAGGTTTTGAATTATAATATAGACTACACCATGCAGATCTCCGTGCCTGAGATGACTCCTGCAACAGTGTCTGAAACTCTTAAGCTAACACACTCTTATTTGACCTTAGACCAACGTGCGTCTTTGACTCTGAATGTGTCTGTCACTAAAGGTACTGATTTTACATCCCTTTTTCTTGACACATCTTATGAGAACCAGGTTAACATCCCTTTGCACTCTCTGTCAAGTGAATTCACCCTTGTTTCGAAGGCTGTAGCAGTGTATCAGAATAATGCTGCAGTGGTTTTGAAAGTTAAGAATACAGGAATTGGCAAATTTACTCTTGAGGACTTCTCTGATGAAGGCACCCATGACAGTGATCTGCATTTTACCATAGGCCTTAGCACGGCCAAGTTTGGTCTTAAAGGCCACACTGATAGTTCTGCTTTGCAGATTGAAATGAATATTGATGTTAATGCTGATGCTGTCGCTCTAAGTTACCTTAAATTCAACGTCTTTGTTGAAACAGAGTCACCATTTATCAAGAAGAACTTGCTGGTTGCTTCTGGGAATGCTTCCATCAGTGACATGGATGTAAAAATCAATGCAAACCATGAGACGGAGTTTGTTGGAGTGGTCAATGTAGTTCTGTCTAATACTGCTAGAGTTATCATCTGTCCTTGTGAGATTGCAATACAATTGCAGAACAAGGGAAAGGCCGACACTGACCTTTATGAGTTTCTTTTAACCAGTGTTGATCTCCAGAATGACTACACTGTTATTGTCAATCCTGACAAACAAGAAGTCAGCACTACTGCAGTCGCCCAGATAAATCATTACAAGTACAGCCATAACTTCACAGCCAAAAATAAGGATGCTGAAATTGGTGTTTATGCTGTTGTGAATAGTTTTGGCATCTTAAATAATGCCGTGCAGTTTGTGCCAGTCGTTTTTAAAAATGCAGTAGTTGAATATTTAATCAATGAAACTGGCATATGGCATGCCATTACAACAGATGACCAAACCACAGATCTTAAAGCCAAATTCGTCTACCAGAAGACTACCACTGATTTGGGTGATTTGGGTGTTGTTGTTCCTTCATTGGGCAACTTAGTCTCTGAAGTGTCTTTAACATCCTCGATTCTCAACCTCAATGCTAACGCTGGTGTTTATCCCAATGATTACTACTTAATGCGCATTAGTGCCACGAGTACATCTGCATTTCAGAAATTGAAAGCCAAACTATATGGAGCCACTATCATTACCGCCGAAAGCGGACTAAAACTAGCCTCTACTTTCTTTTTGGACAATTCCCAGATCGGGGGTACACATAACAGCTCGGTGACTCTGGAGGACAACTATGAGGTGGTTTTGGTTGCAGACACAATTGCGAAGATCAATCTGGTACAATTCTCAATCGAAGCCAATCATCAGCTTTCCGCTGACACGAAAACTCCTCTGAAGGCTTTGTCAAACTTGAAGATCAAGTACAGCTTTGATAATCCAGACTCGCATGGACGTGGAGATGCTGAGAATACCTTAAAGATGAACGCATATTTGTTTTTCATCACTATAGAGTCCAAATCCCAATTAACCACCAATTCAACACTGCCTGATGGTGGCGCTCTTGAGGGAATTCTAGACAGTGATGCAAACATCAGTGTGAATGTGGAGGGTCTGAAATCTCATGTGAAAGCTACAGCAAATGGATACTATGATTATAGAAACACTAAGCTGGGCTTTAATATGAATGACCAAGTGATCTTAGAGGGAAATTTGAACCGTATTCATTATTTGCTGGACATTGATTCAAACTATACATACAAAGACAGAAGAGAAGAAGTTGCAGTAAAACACACTGCTCTTGGTAATACTACAATTATTCCCCTGAGTACCTTAATGGCAGCAGCCGACTACTTCTTGACTCAGCCAAGTTACCGTGATTTTGAACGTAGAGGTGAAGGATTTACTTATAATTCTAGTAGATCTGTATTTAATGGCCAGATTTTCTCCCGTTGGTTCAATACAAGTACAGCGTTAACAGCAGAGCACATCAATGATTTACCTGACAAAAGGTATGTGCTCGAGTGTTCTTTCAATTTCACGGCTCCATCTGTGTTCGTGGAGTATGAGAGTGAATTAAGAGCAGTTCCCATTAAAATAACTGATAATGATTATTGATATTTTAAGTAATGACTTCAGCTAATCTTTAAAACTTAATGTGTGCTCGCTCAGCTCACAGATCCACTTCAAAAGTCATTGTTAAATTGATGTTAAAATATATGTAACTTTTCTCTTGTGTATGAAATAATTATTCAAATTCCTGAAGTATTTCATGTCGAGTTCAATCACAGATGACAATAAATGGATATACTCTACATTGGGGGTGTCAAAATTGATTGTTTCTTCAATGCACTGTGGTGAAGATGCGAACAATTCGGTCTCGGTTCAGTAATAACCATCATAGCCGGCCCGACCTATATAAGCGAACTAAGTGGCTGCTTAGGGCCCCGCGACCACTAGGGGGCCCCCCACAACCCACCATGGCCTTTGATTCATTGCCTTCATTGCCATTCATTGATTCATTGCCATCGCCCCATTTATATACCTGATTTATTTAGCAAATTGGGCCACGAAAATGAAACAAAACTAACTCTATTCTTCAGGCGTAGAGAAAAACTGAAGGGGAAAATGACGACGAGAAGAGACAAGCACTAAATTATTTTTAGCATCGCTTTTAAGTGCTAATGATGATGTTTCAGACAAGACAAGACAATCCTGAAGCACATTTATCTAAAATAGGTGATTACAGATTAATAAACGTAGTCTACTTGTATGAAATATTTAATTTTTTCCTGGTTTTACAGACTAGTACTTTTAGTCTAAAACACATTTTACTGAAATGCAATACTGAAGTGTCTTTCACTGACATATTTTGCACACTGTTGATATTTTACAACATGTTTATAAAGGTATGTCGTAATTGAATTAATCATAGTTTAATATAAGCTCTGGACCCTGCATCTGAAATGTAAGGAACGTGGAAGGAAACTGAATAAGGGAATACTAAAGTTTGTGTTCGGCTATTACCATTAACACAGTATTTGTCCCGTACCTTTTTCTTATATATTTTTTTATATTAATATTTTATTATTTATGGATCAATCTGTGCATTAACGTTAGTTTATTATTCTTATTACTATTATTGAGTTTTTAATTCAGAGTTAAAGAGTTATTATTGAGTTCTGCATTAGTAATGCATTTAATTAATTATTTTTCAGTGTTGTTTCATTGCAGGGTGTTTGCTTATGGAATTTATAAAATAATAATAATAATAATAATAAAATAAATAAATAAATAAATAAAAAATAAAAAACTCAACCATCTTTTATAGAATCTTCGATCTGTTTGCTAAACTAACAGAATATGTGTTAAACACTCCAGAAGGATGCAAAGTAGGAATCACTGCTCCCTTTATTAAAGATGGTAGTCGACAAGTTATGTTGAAGAAATCTTTACTTTTCTGTTTCATTGACTGTATTCAATAAGCAATAAAATCATTGTGGGCTGGTTTGAAATGGCAATACTATTTAGAGCAGGGTAGGGCCCCAAAATTATTCTGCTTAGGGCCCCCAAATGTACAGGGCCGGCCCTGATAATCATAACCGGTTATTGAGTACTGACGTCATTTATCACATATGCATTATATGGCGGTGGCTTACTATGGCGAGGGAGGAGACAGCGAGTACTTAAAACGCTTCAGGTAACTTCCTTAAAAAGCAGATTCGGATTTATCACAATTCACTGCTTGAGTTTGCTGGACAGTCTTTCACTGACATGGAAGTACATCAGAACCCAGCCAGGAAAAAAATGAATGCTGTAATCTCTCTCTCTCTCTCTCACTCACTCTCTGTGGCAGCTTTGACCTGCTCGCATGTTCCTGAGTTAACGTTTTATCTCATCTTATAGCTCTTACAACAATAACGTTACTTGTGGATCCAGACACAAGCGTGTCTGCAGAGTGAGTTTTCTCCACTGTGTCGATGTCTATAATGGATCAGCTGATCGTGCGGTCGTTTGCTGAACACTGACAGAGCCTCGCTGACCGTTAAGCCGCCTTTCCACTGCACACGACAAGCGACTAGGCATGGGACGATAACCGTTTTTAAGGTGTACCGCGGTTTGGAAAAGTCACGGTTTTAAAACCGCCAAATTTTTCTGTAGTACTGTTCCTAAGGTATGAGTAGGCCCACACGGAATCTGCGTGCGCAGAATTTCGCAGATTTCCGCAGATTTTTAGCCCATCATTGATTCTGTTTATTTACTGGTGTAAATGTGTGTATATTTATATTTATTCAGTTTTTAAATTAATTTCAGTAATAATATTGACTAATATGAAAATATTCATATAATTTATTTACAATACAGTTTGTAAATTACTCTTTTCTGTCTTTTAGTGGAGATTTTATACGAGAGACTTGCTTTGTTTACCAAATAAAGTGGATCTAATTGGATGCGCATTGTAAACATTAAATCAAATTTAAAAAGGTATTACTTTTATTTCATATATTAAGGTTTTAGTTATGATACTCTCAAAATCATTCCACATAAATCCGCAGATTTTTAACAAAATATTTCGCAGAAGTAGCAAAAAATGTCCGCAGATTCCATCTGGCCCTGGTTATGAGTAAGATTTTTTATTAATTTTTTTTGTTTTTGTTTTTTAGGACAACAGCATCTTCAGAAAAAAAAAATATCTAAAGATGCTATTTTAAATTGTGAAGAAATCAGTGCTTTTGAACTAATGAAGACTGCAGAAGTCAAGGATTCACTTGAATTATTTAGCCTGACATGTTTACTGCTCCAAAATGTTATAAATCTTTAAAAAATATATTGTGTTCAAAGGGGAATTTTTTTTATTTTAATCCAGACATTTTTTCCCAGTACTGGTTTGCAGCTGGAAGGGCATCCTGCTGGAATAGTTGGCGATTCATTCCCGTGTGGCGACCAATAAGGGACTAAGTGAATGAATGAATTTTTTATCCTTACCTGTACAAATGGGATCAGAGGGCCATGTTATTTCAGTGTATAAATGGCTATATTACTATAGGTGACGACTAAATATTATTGGTCACACTTTACAACAAGCTTTGTTAATGTAGCAGAATGAACAATACTAGCACCGCACACCATTTATTTATCAACATTTAAATATAAAAATTCATGGTTTAACTTTATTTAATGCACCTCCATTAACGTTAGTTAATGGAAATAAGTTGTTCACTGTTAGATCACAACTTATTTCCATTAACTAACGTTGACGAAGATTAATATTATAATAAATATATTTTCATTGTTTGTTCGTGGGCTCCACGGTGGCGTAGTGGGTAGCACGTTCGCCTCACAGCTAAAAAGTCGCTGGTTCGAGCCTGGGCTGGGTCAGTTGGCATTTCTGTGTGGAGTTTGCATGTTTTCCCCGTGGTTGCGTGGGTTTCCTCTGGGTGCTCCGGTTTCCCCCACAAGTCCAAAGACATCCGGTATAGGTGAATCGGGTAGGCTAAATTGTCCGGAGTGTATTAGTGTGAATGAGTGTGTGTGGATGTTTCCCAGAGATGGGTTGCAGCTGGAAGGGCATCCGCTGTGTAAAACATATGCTGGATAAGTTGGTGGTTCATTCCACTGTGGCGACCCCAGAGTAATAAAGGGACTAAGCCGAAAAGAAAATGAATGAATGTTCATGTTAGTAACATTCACTTACATTAAATAACCTTATTGTAAAGTGTGACCATATATTATTTCACTTAGGTAACTTGTCCCTCAATACAGAGATGTTTTGTATAGAAATTCTTAAATAAATATCGTCATAAATCATATTTATTTAGTCAAATTTATAAATCAGCTAACTAAAAGATAGTTAATATATATAAATATAGATAAATATAAAACAGCTGTTCTTCCTTGTGCACAAAACACGAAAATGTCGTTAATAGACAATTCATGAGGTAAAAATTAACGTTAGTAAAATACATACCGTTTTTATAGCTTCAAGTAGGTTCAGAGCTTCCGACCTCGCTGTTAGGGTTACCTTCTATCAGTACCAGTCAAACATAATTGTATTTAGTTTCTTCTTCATGAAATATTTTACCGAAAAAAATGAACACATAAAATAAATATCAAATTGTAAAGCTGATATATTATAATCTAACGTACCAACGTATTTCGCGGGCTCTGTTGACGCCCCTGAAGCGCGTCAGTTCCTACGTCACAGTCACGTGATACGATTTGAAATTAAACCTCGAGTCACTCGACAACAACACCGCTGTCAGCGCTTTGTTGAAGTTAGCAAGAACATTCTATGAGGTATCGTTGTCATTTTAACAGCTTATAAATGTATATGAGTGGCAGATATAACGTTTAGATTATGTGAAAGTGTTTTATATGAGCGTTAGCTGTAACAGCGGACAACTGTAGACTGACAGTAAATGAACATTAACGCTTGATACTCAAGAATTAGCATTACAAATAGCCATGCGTTGCTCTGTTGAAGTTAGTAAGAATATTTTATGAGGTATTGTTGTCGTTTTTAATAACTTATAAATGTATATTTGTGACAAATATAATGTTTTGATTATTTGAAAGTGTGTTTCTGTTAGCGT
>CAIGQQ010028915.1:101721-121533 GCA_903798035.1 Danio albolineatus | reverse complement strand
GACAAATATAATGTTTTGATTATTTGAAAGTGTGTTTCTGTTAGCGTTAGCTGTAGCAGACAACTGTAAACTGTCAATTATTGCATTATAACCCTCCTTACTCTGGAATTAGCATTACAAATAGCCATGCTTCACTTTGTTGAAGTTAGCAAGAATATTTTATGAGGTATTGTTGTCGTTTTTAACAACTTATAAATGTATATTTGTGAAAAATATAATGTTTTGATCATTTGAAAGTGTTTTTCTGTCAGCCTTAGCTGTAGCAGACAACTGTAGACTGTCAATTATTGCATTATAACCCTAGTACTCTGGAATTAGCATTACAAATAGCCATGCTGCACTTTGTTGAAGATAGAAAAAATATTTTATGAGGTATTGTTAACGTTTCTAACAACTTATAAATGTATATTAGTGAAAAATGTAATGTTTTGTTTATTTGAAAGTGTGTTTCTGTCAGCCTTAGCTGTAGCAGACAACTGTAGACTGTCAATGATTTCATTATAATCCTCATTATTGTAGAATTAGCATTACGAATAGCCATGCTTCCCTTTGTTGAAGTTAGTAAGAATATTTTATGAGGTATTGTTGTCGTTTTTAACAACTTATACATGTATATTAGTGAAAAATATAATGTTTTGATTATTTGAAAGTGTGTTTCTGTTGGTATTAGCTGTAGCAGACAACTGTAGACTGTCAATTATTGCATTATAACCTTCGTTACTCTGGAATTAGCATTACAAATAGCCATGCTTCGCTTTGTTGAAGTTAGTAAGAATATTTTATGATGTATCGTTGTCGTTTCTAACAACTTATAAGTGTATATTAGTGACAAATTTAATGTTTTGATTATTTAAAAAAGTGTGTTTCTGTAAGCGTTAGCTGTAGCAGACAACTGTAGACTGTCAATTATTGCATTATAACCCTAGTTATTGTAGAATTAGCATTACAAATAGCCATGCATTGCTCTGTTGAAGTTAGTAAGAATATTTTATGAGGTATTGCTGTCATTTCTAACAACTTATAAGTGTATATTAGTGACAAATATAATGTTTTGATTATTTGAAAGTGTGTTTCTGTTGGCGTTAGCTGTAGCAGACAACTGTAGACTGTCAATTATTTCATTATAACCCTTCTACCTCTGGAAATAGCATTACAAATAGACATGCGTTGCTCTGTTGAAGTTAGCAAGAATATTTTATGATGTATTGTTGTCGTTTCTAACAACTTATAAATGTATATTAGTGACAAATATAATGTTTTAATTATTTGAAAGTGTGTTTCTGTTGGCGTTAGCTGTAGCAGACAACTGTAGACTGTCAATTATTGCATTATAACCCTCCTTACTCTGGAATTAGCATTACAAATAGCCATGCGTTGCTTTGTTGAAGATAGTAAAAATATTTTATGAGGTACTGTTGACGTTTTTAACAACTTATAAATGTATATTAGTGTCAAATATAATGTTTTGATTAATTGAAAGTGTGTTTCTGTTGACTTTAGCTGTAGCAGACAACTGTAGACTGTCAATTATTGCATTATAACCCTAGTAATGTAGAATTAGCATTACAAATAGACATGCGTTGCTTTGTTGAAGTTAGTAAGAATATTTTAAGAGGTACTGTTATCGTTTTTAACAACTAATAAATGTATATTAGTGACAAATATAATGTTTTGATTATTTGAAAGTGTGTTTCTGTTGGTGTTAGCTGTAGCAGACAACTGTAGACTGTTAATTATTTCATTATAATCCTCGTTATTGTAATATTAGCATTACAAATAGCCATGCGTTGCTCTGTTGAAGTTAGCAAGAATATTTTATGAGGTCATTTTTAACAACTTAAAATGTGAATGAGTGTCAATTATAATGTTTTGATTATTTGAAAGTGTTTTATATTGGGTGTAGCAGACTGACAGCAAATAAATATTAACACTTGATATTCTAGAATTAGCATTACAACCACTGATCTGAAATGCAGAATTCTATAGAGCAGAGATGCCCAAAGTGGAGCCCGGGGGCCAGAGTTGGCCTATTGTAACCTTTGATTTGGCCCACCATCCCATCTTAGAGGAGAATGAGAATGATGGAGAGTTTTGGGACGAATGCCTTTAACACGGAGATCATCATTTCTAATTTGACGTAATGTTTTGTTATTATTTATTGATTTTATTTAGAGCAAACTGAAATAAAATGTTTCAATGAAATGTTGTAAATCAATCTTATTTTAATTAAAAATATAAATACTGTCATTTGACGGATAGAGGACTATGCAGAAGACATCAGTGAGCAAATCAGGGCAAAAACTACTGTATTTGTATTATATATGAGATTGTTTTGTTTTTACTGTGATAACTTCATTATAAAATGTAAAAAATACTGTATTAGTTAATATAAAGCAATGTTTTCTAGTCATTGTTTAACATTATTGAAGAAATGAGGAAATTACCCATGGCAAATATTTTCCTTTGGCCCACTAGCCTCGATCAAGTTTGGTTTTTGGCCCTTCATAAGAAAAAGTTTGGACACCGTCACACTGCTGCTATAGAGATTAGTGATTACAGCTAACATTCGTCGTTTGTTGAATTAATTAAATTACAGAGATCTTCGCTCGGGATGGCTGTAAGACTTGAAAAATCTCAGGGCCTGAAGATGGAGGAACTCTCATCTCACACTTGGAGGTAAGAAATGCATGCTAAAGCTTTTGAAATAAATAATCGTGTTGCTGTACATTAACGGGGCTGAGCTATCAGGCGCACATGTTGGATAACTTTATTTATATTGGATTGTGAAAGAAAGAATTCTACTTCTAAGAGAGTGATTACAGCGCCTCCCGATAGTGAATGCGGTTATACTCATGCAGGTATTGTTTGGTATTTTGGTCATTTATTTGACTAATTTGGCAACTGTCAAACGTCATCTTGGAAACGGTTTGAACTTCCACTTAGTAAAAAAGCCATTAGTGTTCCATTTGGGACAGCACTACATACATATACTGTGCTGTTGAGTGTGTAAGTTTATAAGTACATAGTGCATAAGTGTATAGTGTGTCATTTGGGACGCAGCTCTTGAAACCAGTAGTCTTGACAATAATGTGTATATACATGGGACGAGAAATTTAAGTACCTTTAAGTAATAAAAATCGTGAATGTTATTTTATAAAGTATTACATTTTGTATTATTTTGTATTATAGCGCCTCCTTATGGTGAATGCGGTTATACTCATGCAGGTATTATTTGGTATTTTGGTCATTTATTTCACTAATTTGGCAACTGTCAAACGTCATCAGGGAAACAGTTTGAACTTCCGCTTAGCATAAAAGCCATCAGTGCTCCATTTGGGACAGCACTGCATACATATACTATACTGCTGAGCGCATAAGTACATAGTGCATAAGTGTATAGTGTGTCATTTGGGACGCAGCTCTTGAAACCAGTAGTCTTGACAATAAGGTGTAAATACATGGGACGAGAAATGGTTTCAAGGTTTGCCCCAATTTGGATTGTGTTATACCGTCCCTATGGTATACAGTATGTAAACAAAACAGTTAGTTTTTTTTACAACTACTTTAGTTTTCAGGACAACAGTATCTGCGGCAGAAAAGGAGAATCGACTTCAAAATCTACTGTTAAGCCCACGATTCAGAAAACTTCTGAAAAACAAGTCACTAATGCACCAACATCCAGCCTGCTGTAGAGCTGAAGAATGCAGTGGCTTTACTTTATACCCACAGAAGAGAAAAGATCTCCAAAGACGCCTTTTCAAGCTGTACAGATATCTGTTTTGAAACTAAGACAATCATTTATTTGGATTATTTAGCCTGACCTGTTTACTGCTCCAAAATATGTCTAGCTAAATTCATTTATTCATTTTCTTTTCAGGTTAGTCTCTTTATTAATCAGGGATCGCCACAGCGAAATGAACCACCAACTTATCCAACTTATGTTTTAAGCAGCGGATGCCTTTCCAGCTGTAACCCATCACTGGGAAACACCCATACTCACTCATTCACGCATACACTACGGACGATTTAGCTAACTCAATTCCCCTATAGCGCATGTGTTTGGACTGTGGGTGAAACCGGAGCACCCGGAGGAAACCCACACCAACACGGGGAGAACATGCAAACTCAGGAATAACCACTGACCCAGCTGAGGCTCGAACAAGCGACCTTCTTGCTGTGAGGCCACAGCGCTACCCACTGCACTACCAAGACATTTAAAAACCACATATTATAGAGCAGTAATCATGATATTTTTATCCGAGGTTATCATACCGTCAGAATCTTACAGCAGCTCATGCCTAATATATTAATGAGTGTTTGTTTGTGTCCAAAGTGCTCCAGGCATCCCGGTGGAACCCGTGGCCCTGTTCCAGAAAAGCCAGACTCAAGAGGGGCTCAGGGGTCAGAGGGAAGAGAACCTGGAGATCATGTACTGCAAAGATCAGATTTACCAGGGAGATGCAGAGTTCAGCATCGAGGAGCTCCGTGCGCAGCGATACTACAAGGCTATGAGAGGTACGTCTATATCTGGAGTGTGTTAACCCTCCTGTTGATTAAATGGTTGAAAATGACCCAGGCACCATTTTACAGTAAAAAAATTCAATAAATGTAATATCAAACATGCTTCTTGAATGTACTTGAATTTCAGACATATGAATTCAAGACCTGGAAAGTACTTAAAGTACAAGTGAAATGAAAAGTAAACATATTGATTAGGGGCAAGTGTGTTGCACGCCTGCTATTAAGTGAAGGTCCCGGATGTTAGATCGCCCCCTGGGGGCTGGCTGCAGTACAGGTCAGAAAGCCCGCCTCCTCTATGTTAACCAACCAGACTTGAGCCCAAATAAAAAAATAATTACACTTGCAATAAAATGTCCCGAAAGATGGCGCTGTTATCATGCTGATATAAGTGCAGATCTTCATTTTTGTAAACAGCAGGTTTTTAGCCAGTAATTTAATGCTGGGCGTGTCATCGTGATTAAAAGTTGTGATTGACAGTTTCTCTAAGCTGACCTTCGGAGCTTCGTGAGAGGACTGAAGTGTTATTATTCCATTTCTGTGTTGTTTTGCCATGATAATATGAGTTGTTCTTCAGTAAACTATACTTTCTGACGTACAGGATCTGACGTATCTCTGTTTAATCGGTAAGGTCAGGGCTTTATTGGGCTTTATTAGTTCGCTGATACACGCCTAGTCATGACGGGGGAAATACAGGTGATTGCTACTTCTCAGTTGGCATTTCTGTGTGGAGTTTGCATGTTCTCCCTGTGGTTACGTGGGTTTTCTCCGGGTGCTCCGGTTTCCGCCACAGTCCAAAGATATGCAGTACAGGTGAATTGGGTAAGCTAAATTGTTCGTAGTGTATGAGTGTGAATGAGAATGTATGGATGTTTCCCAGAGATGGGTTGCAGCTGGAAGGGCATCCGCTGCGTAAAACAAATGCTGGATAAGTTGGCGGTTCATTCCGCTGTGGCGACCCCTGATTAATAAAGGGACTAAGCCGAAAAGAAAATGAATGAATGAATGAATGAACGAATTAATAAAACTGAATCTGATATAACAAATAGAGCTGTAAATGTTATATATTATTCATATACACCATTTACTGTTGGCTTTTTATTTGAAAACTCCTAATGAACATTAAAATGAATGTAAATTTCTCTTTGCCAGATATAATGAAGGCATGAAATAAACCAAATGAAAACAGAGGCAAAAAAAATTAAAAACAATATACAAGCGATGTTCAGCAGCTGATAGACATCGGTTGACAAATTGACAAGGATTATCTTATATAGTGCAGGGATGGGATGTGTAAATGTCCTGTTGCTATTTAAAAATCTTGCTGTATTTATCTTTTAAATGCACTATTTTTCCTGCATGGGAAGTGGGATCTATGATGTGCATATTTTGGGTCCTGTTGATTGCTAATAAAAAAAAACCTTTCTAAAAATGTATGTGTTGTTTATATGTTATTGTTTATATTTTACAAGTGTTGAAGATAACAAATACCAAGATAAATATTTTTGTACTTATATTAGTCTAACTCAGGCTAGAGTGTATGAAAGAGTCTTTATTTCTGCAGTCCAACATGTATTGCTTTTATTAAATTATAACAGCTTACATCACAGTTTTTAAATTGTATATTATTATTTGTTTTTAAAATTAACTTCTCATATTTACATTAGCGAGCCTTTGTCATAGTGCAGACACCAGCGGAAAAGTGAGAAGTTCAGGGGGCGTGGTTGATTTGATGTACAAGCATTTGATTGGAAGCTTGATTCTGCAGCTTCGCCTCTGGCTCCATCAGACAGTCCTTCTGCGCAAGCCCAGGCTCCAATTTCAGCAGTGTTCTGCGACAGTTTGTGCCTGTCACGGGCTGTTTTGCCTTCAAAGCGTTCAATGGGAAAAGGCGATCTCATGTTGTCCATATTTTTTACAGTCATTTAATAGGGGTTTCAAAATTAATTGTTTCTTTGTTGCACCGTGCTGCAGACACGGACAATTCGGTATCGGTTCAGTAATAGATCATAACCGGGTATCGCATACTGACGTCATTTATCTCATATGGACTATGTAGCTGTAGAATACTATGTTAAGCGTGAGCAATTAAAACGCAGAAAGGAATGTGAAAGGAAACTCCATTCCTATCTCTCTCTCTCACTGTGGCCCCTTTGACCTGCTGGCGTGACGTTTCCTCTCCTCTGGGCTGTTACAGCAATACTTGTGGATCCAGACACAAGTGTTTCTGCAGAGTGAGTTTTCGCCACTGCGTCTATCATGAATCAGCTGATCTCTGCTGTCGTTTATCACTCATTGGTGAACAGCACCAGCACATTAGAGCAAATCACAGCCGTTTCTGTTGAGTGCGTGACCAATCACATTGACTTATTTTGTTGTTTGCAAGTAACATAATGAACTGACACTGTTTCAATTAACTATAATCTTCTATGTGAAGCTGCTTTGACACAATCTAAATTGTAAAAGCGCTATACAAATTACGATGAATTGAACTGAATAATTGCTTTTATGGTTTAGATTAAGATCAAACACTTTTTAAACTCTTATGGTTTTCATTTACTCAGTGTTCATGACTTTGTAATTGTGCAGAAAAGGCGTCACACCTGAACAAAATGAAGCAGGACTTGCAGCTTCAGATCGAGCAGGCACAGAGAAAACTTCACCAGAGAAACAGCACAGCGGCTCCACAGCAGTCCTTTCCTGAAGACAAAAGAGTACGTTTGGGTTAACAATACTGGATTGATGTTAACATGGCTTGATAATTCAGCATCCATTAAGTTACTGTTGTCTAAGTCATTCCTTTTTCTTAAACCATTGTAATATGTACAATATATTGCGATTATGCACATTTGCAATATTTTGATTTATTTCACAGCTTTAAGGGTGCAGTAGGTGCAATATCTTTAAAACACAGTCTTTCCCTTGCCATCCAAAACCACGAATCCTGAAATCGCCAACGCACACCGTAAAGATAACAGAGACCCACTAGATCAGGGATCACCAATCTCGGTGCAGGGTTTAGCTCCAACTTGTCTCAAAACACCTGTCTGGATGTTTCAAGTATACCTAGTGAGAGCTTGATCAGCTTGTTCAGGTGTGTTTGATTAGGGTGGGAGCTCAAATCTGCAGGACGCCGGACCTCCAGGAACAAGTTTGGTGACCCCTGCACTATATCATGTCATTTGTTAGTTAGAAAACTTTACAGTACTTTATAATGCTACAATTCCAAATGAGAAGTTTGTTGTCTAGCAGCAGAACTTGTTATCATGTGCAATATTTCATGCATGCGAGGATCGCTGGTTTCACTCTCTCATGTGCTTTATCCTAAAGCCACTACTGTATATTTAGTGTTTGGCCGGCGGCGTGCAGGAATTACACTTATTACTAAGCCATACTTACATGCTATTTCAGACTGAATATTCAGAGTAGCGGTGAACACTATAGGGACGCGTCACAGGCTGACATTGATCAGAGATGACCCTATGTGAATATAAAAGCAGCTTCAGCTCAGTAAAGCAGGCTAGGTGTAATAGCGCTGTTTATTGATGTTCAGTTGTTAAACTAAATATAAATCTACATTATTGATGCCTTAAAAGGACTTTATGAAGCTGAAGATACTCACATCAATCTATCAGCGGGAGATTTCAATGGCTGAACAACACTACTGTGCATATAACCTGTTCATAACAACACAGTCTACATCAGCTCTGCGTGACTGAAAGAGTTTAAACACAACATCACCTGTCTGACAGAAACACTTCAGCCATGGTGTCGTCCTTCCTCCAGCAGCAAAACTAACTCCAGTACTGATTCAGGAGTTGATTCAGGAGCATTTGATTTTACCGCTGTCACTCGTGTCCATGTGAACACACAAATGGCGGATCTGCATGAACGGCTGCAGTTGTACAAATCTACATATGTTGACACTTTGGGCTACTCATCAGAATTATGGGAATTATTGGTCTGACAGTATTTAATTGGATGAACATTTTTTAGTTTTATACCTCACCCAGACTATAAAAATACATATAAACCCATTTAGATCATTTACTTTTAATCAATACTATTGAAATGTGAAAAGACTTTTTAACCATTACAACACAACATGTGTCTGAAGACAATCACCTACTGCACCTTAAATGTGTATGTGCCTAAAAATGCTTTTCATATTTAGAGTTTTAGTGTCGTTTCTAATCCAAATATCTACAAACTCAGAATCGCTAATCACAAAACACTAAACATACAGTAGTGCCTTTAGGACAAAGCACGTGAGAGAGTGAGACCAGCGATCCTTGCATGCATGAAATATTGTACATTATGACAAGTTCTGCTGCTACACAACTAAACTCTTAAATCAAGAAACATTTTCTAGGCAGGCAAAAAAAATATTGTCTAGTTTTCAGAAATAATAATGTCAAAATTAAGCGAGTTTGTCTTTAAATCGAGCGAAATAATCTGCCAATGGAGTAAGCTAAATGATAATTAATAAAAGATCCCATGGTAGATTATTTAGCTTGCTTTAAGGGAAAAAAACACTTAATTTTGACTCATTTTCTTTCTAAAAACAAAACAAGATCAAGTTTTACCTCTCGAGAAAATACTTCTTGATTGAAGATATTTATTTTGATATCTGGACTAGACAAAAACTCTAGGTAATGCCGAGTTCAGACTGCATGATTTTAGCCCTGATTTTGACTCGCCGACAGGTTTTGAGAAATCGCAGACAAATGCCTGAAATCACAGGCGAATCGGTGCTCGTTCACACGAGTGACAATCACACAATATGAACTATCAAAGACGCCATCTGAGAGAATCGCCGATGAGTCGCTGATGCCCGGGAGATATTTGGCTGCTGAATATCTGGAGCTGTCGCCGATTCAAATCATACCTGAGAATTGAGTTCTGACTTAAAGAAACATCAGCGATTGCCTACAGCCAATCAGAGAGCAGCATTCACTAGTGTGTGTACCTGCAGACCAGCGGGAGGTTAAGGAGAAGTAAAAGCTAATCTTCAGTTTATTCAGACACAAGAAATGGAGGGAAAATGAGTGTAAATTTGAGCCCCCCGTGTCTGTTTGACGTGTCCTGTGAGCAATATCACAAACCAACCTGGTCAAAAAATAAAACAGTTGAGGAGAAACTGCTAATTCCCTTCAAAGCCAGGAGAGCAAATATGGACATTTTCTACCCCATTAAAGGCTTCTTTCTCATTATGTAGTTAATAACAAAAGATACACTACGTGTTTTTGGGTGTGAGATGTAGTTTGGACAAAGTTGTCGGCGATTCTTCCTATTTTGAAGTCATGCAGTGTGAAACTCCCTGTCGCCGATCCATCTTGCAGTGTAAACAAAGCAGCGACGAAACTCTTGCCCAGATAGTCATGCAGCGTGAACACATCTGTGACACGACTACTTTGAAAATCCTGCAGTCTGAACTCGGCATTAGGAAAGCATTTTTTTGCTGTGTATGTTTTGTATAGTTCATGGATCTCAAACTCAACTCCTGGAGGGCCGCAGCTCTGCACAGTTTTGCTCAGGCTTTAATCAAACACAGCTGATGCAAATAATCAATATGTTCAAGACTCTTTTGAACACCTTGATTAGCTGGATCACCTGTGTTTGATTAGGGTTGGAGCAAAACTGTGCAGAGCTGCGGCCCTCCAGGAGTTGAGTTTGAGACCCATGTTTTAATTGATCTCTCAGACACCTCAGTTAATTTTAAAAACGGTGTTAATAATGTTAATAATTTGTCTAGATGTTCCTCCAGGAGGCCAGTTCTTCCATCCAGAGACCTACAGGTTCATGTGAATCTGCTGCTGATACAGTGAAATCTGCTCCGTTTTTGATATACAGCGAGCAGGAAGAAGGACGTGCGGTTTCCAGGTCAGTTTTTCAACAAAATCAATAACCATGTTTATGTTTTAGAGATACCAGCACTTCCTTTTTTATTATGTTGGTTTTTGTGATTCAGTAGCAGCAATACTTTTTGATAGTGTTTTCATTCATTCTTTGTCATACTGTCATCACCTTTTATTGAGTTTTTATTTATTTATTTATTTATTTATTTATTAATTTATTTATTTATTTATTTATCTATTTATGATCACTAATGATAATAGATCAAACAAAGCCGGAGCAGAATATTTGTGCATTGGTTTCATTCATTCTGGCAGCCACTTGTATTTTCAAATGAATCTCCCGTTTTCAACAAATCATTTGAGTAAAACAGATTTTTTGCCACCTAATGGCAGATTTTGGTGTCATGTTTATGTTTTACAGATACCAGCACTTCCTTTTTTTTAAATATTGTTATTGTTTATGCATATAATAAAGGATTAGATTACATATTTAATTTGTTTTATTGATGTTGTTTCTCCTATGTGATTCAGTTACACCTCAGTGAGTCGAGAGGACGATATGAGTCAAAGTGAGTTTCTGCAAGTCATTCTTTGTTTATTATATACGTTATTTTAATTAGTACAGTTGCTGCTGTTTTACATTCAGAAATAAAAACGCAGATGCTCATGAATATGATGATTTATTGTGTGTTTTAAGGTGGAAGTGACGCAAAACTGCAGAAAACGGCAAAACCTTTCACCGTTTTTGATGACTGTACACAGACAAACAAAACGTAAGAATGATTTCTTTAATTCTTTTTGATAGTGTTTTCATTCATTCTTTATCACACTTTCATCACTTTTTATTGTGTCACTCACTTTACAGAGTTTATATTTATATATTTATTCGGTTGCACCAATGATAATAGTTCAAACAAAGCCAGAGCAGAATATTTGTGCATCTGTGTCTAAACTAATCAGTTCGGAATTCAAATGATTAATTGTTTCAAATGATTCATTGATTCATTCATACTGCACATTTGTTTTATTTCCAAATGAATCACCCGTTTTGAACGAATCATTTGAGTAAAACATAGATTTTTTACATCTTAATGGTAGTTTTTGGTGTCATGTTTGTTTTACACGACCTAACTAGCCAAGATACCAGCACAAACATGTTTAATTATTGTTTTTGTATATTTATATTTTGCAAAGATCAATGATTAGGATGTTTGTATTTAGTTTGTTTTATTGATGTTGTTGTTTTATCCTCTGTTTGATTCAGTTGCAGTTCAGTGAGTCGAGAGGGCGATATGAATCAAAGTGAGTTTCTGCTTGTGTTTAATTTGTTTAATATGAATTTTCACATTGTTTTGATTAGTGCAGCTGCTAATATGGTGCTCAGTGGTGAAATAAAAGCACAGATGCTCATGAATATGATGATTGATTGGGTGTTTTCAGGTGGAAGTGACGCAAACTTGCAGAAAACGGCAAAACCTTTCATCATTTATGATGAGAATACACAGCCAAACAAACTGTAAGAGCACTTTTTGTTCATTTCTCACATTTTAATGCATTCATTCATTCTTTATTTCATAATTTCTTATTGAATGGCACTCACTTTTATCAAAAAACAGCAACAAAAGCACACTTTGAAAGTCCAAACACACTGAAATCATAGTAAACTCAGTATGCAGCCTTGAATAGGTTGTTTTCACATGATGTCACTGCTACACACGAAGTGGTTCTTCTACATAGGAATCGCTGTCAGAACATCAAAATGTTTCTGTTTTATGTCATTTATAATAGTTAAAATCGGCCAAAATAAGAGATGCTAAACAGCTTTTTGCTCATAAAGGGGGGGAAAGTTCAAGAAACTGACTGAAAAACAGAGACGGCATGTAATAAACATTCATTCAATTCATCCGTGTGTACAAACTCACGATAATTCGATTGACAGCACTAATAAAGATTATATACAGGCCTAGCTATGTGTATAAATATGTTAATGTGTGATACAAACACCACACTTATACAATATCCAGGAGAACGTACAACTCTCCCGGCCATGTAATCACTGCAATGAAATATCCACCTTGTTTTGCAATGTCTTTACTGGCGTCTTGGCAGAATAAACAACCATAACGTTAACGTCCACATGCGCAGCAGCGGTGAATGTTTGTTGATGGTAAGTTCTTTGAGCGATCACAAAAGAAATGCTACCCTTTTGACAAAACTAGACGGTTATTATTGTGGATGACTTTTGCCCCTTACTAAGTTAAATAAATAAATAACAATGCAGACTGCGTCCACGCTTCTGTATGCTTTCATCTGTAATTTCGTGATTTCGTCTGTAAGATATCCGCATGGGGAAAAAACCACTAATTTATAATAAACATGTTTTTGAACCAAAGTGCATAATGTGTACAACTCTTTGTTAATGAATGATACAGAATACTGTAGGGTAGTAAACTGATAACTGTAATAAATACAAAGCCTGAGCAGAATATTAGAGCCTCTCAGAGCAACACTGTGCCATTTTTCTGATTGAATCCGCTACTGAATGAATCATTTGAGTCACTGATTCACTGATTTGTTCACTCAGACAGCCACTTGTTTTATTTCTAAACGAATTGGCCAATCTGAACAAATCATTTGACTTCACCACCTTTTAATGACACTGTTTAGTGACTCATTTTTAGTATTTCATGCCTTTACCAAGCAAGATACCAGCTTAAAACACACACAGCAAAATAAAGTTGAAGCAGGGGCGCCGCTAAGGGGGGGAAAGTTAGGACGATTCTAAGGGCCCATGCACTCTAGGGGCCCCCAGAGATCTGCTTTATAATTAATATCAATACTATAATGTAATATAAATTATTAATGTATCTCTAAATTACAAGTAAAACTATTTATTAGAAAAAAACGGCTTATATCTGCCTCTCGTGTCTGTCACTGTCAAATCGCACCCCCCCTCCTTTCACTGTATGGTTCAGTCCGTCAGTAGCAGGAAGAGAGTTGATGCTTTGAGAGCGATCGTCAGGTAAACTGTCAAAGCAGAGATGGTTAACACAGATTAAATCCGGTCATCAAAAACGAAAAGAGAGGCTACAAAAAGCAGAGCGAGAGAAAAAGGGACGGCAGTTGCTATCACAGTGTTTTGAAAAGAAAGGTAACGTTATGTCTATTCACAGAGCTTTCTTTTTGCGGTAATGATAGCGCCGCTAGTTTAATTTATTTTGCTAATGATGAGCTCTTTATATATACGCCTTCACCCGCTCTTCCATACGAAGTTCCCCAAACTCATCTCCCAGTTGAAGAAGCAGGGAACTGAGATCCTGCCTTTAAAAATAGCATGTGCATTGCAGTCTGCGTTTAATTATTAATTTCACTATGATATTAACTTAATTGTTGACGTGGCCACCATTAAATGACTGCTATTTTTCCACAATGTTGATTATGTAGAATGATATTAGTTATAACAGCAAAGCAAACATAAAACTGAAAGACAAAACTTTAAATTAATCAAGTTAGGTTTCCTTGAAAGATAATGATCTATTTATTTTTTTTGCCCAGTGGACCATTTCTAGTAATATAACTGGTTAGTCAAACTCATACCATATCAGCAGAATAGTGTAAAACAATATCTCAATGTCCATACAGACAAGTTTTGAATTAATTATGTATGTTTTAAATATGTCATAGCCAGGATGCTCCTCAAGCCAGTCTTTTGAGCCTAGATTGTTAAAGTAGAGCCCATAATGAATGGCGTAATTTAAATGTAATAAATCTGCAGAATTCTGTCTGTATTACTTTACTGCATGTACTCAGTTACACAAGCACGTGTGTAAACACACACACACACACATACAGATATACACACATACAGATATTAGCCCCCCTTTATTTTTTTATTTTTTAAATATTTCCCAAATGATGTTTAACAGAGCAAATTTTCACAGTATGTCTAATAATATTTTTTTCTTCTGGAGAAAGTCTTATTTGTTGTATTTTGGCTTGAATAAAAGCAGTTTTGAATTTTTTAAAAACCATTTTAAGGTCAAAATTATTAGTCCCTTTAAGCAATTTTTTTTCTTGATAGTCTACAGAACAAACCACTGTTATACAATAACTTGCCTTATTACCCTAACCTGCAGAGAAGCTGTATAGAAGTGTCTTGAAAAATATCTAGTCAAATATTATTTACTGTCATCATGACAAAGATAAAAGAAATCAGTTATTAGAGATGAGTTATAAAAACTATTATGTTTAGAAATGTGTTAAATTGGCGAAAAAATAAACAGGGCTAATAATTCTGACTTCAACTGTGTGTATATATGCACATAAAAATGTAAAATTTTCAGTGAATTTGATTACTGTTCCTTTTTTTGTACTACGTTTACATTTAAACAATAAATCATCTGCTAGCTACAGTCATGTAGTTTCTCTTACTAAATACTGATAAGTAGTGTACAAAATCAATAATAAACTGCATAGGTCAGTATAACTAAATCGTGGACAAAGAGTTTGGATAGCTAGCTTGGTAGTAGGGGCCCATGCTCATATTTTTTCATGGGGCCCAAAATTGCTAGCGGCGCCCCTGAGTTGAAGTATTGTCATTGTGCATGCATATTTTCTAAAATCAAAGATCGGATTAAGATAATTGCATTTCATTTGTTTTATTGATGCGTGTTTGTTTGTGTTTGTGTGATTTTTAGTAGCACTTCAGTGAGTCGAGAGGACGATATGAATCAAAGTGAGTTCTGGATGTGATTTGTTTTCCTTATTATGCGTTTTCACATTGTTCTGATTAGTACAGCTGCTAGTATTGCTCTGCTGTTCTTACAGTGATGAAATAAACCCACAGATGCTCATAATGATTATTGTGTTTCCAGGTGGAAGTGATGCAAAACTGCAGAAAACAGCGACAGCAAAGCCTTTCACCATTTTTGAGGATAACGCACTGACAAACAAAGTGTAAGAACGCTCAGCTGACTTTTGATTTCTTTCTTTTTTCACTCTTTCTTGTTGGTTTTCTTTTATTATTATGTTTCTGTTATTCTTTTATTTCTTCATCTGTCCTTTTTCTTTTCATTCCTTGTGTATTTCCCTTTAAACTTTTTTTTCCATTATGTATTATTCTTATTTCTCCTCACACGCAAAAACCTAGAACACTGTCTAACCCTTGATGGATTCTTAGTTCAGTCCTCATCTTCAGTCAAAAATTTGGGGGTGATGTTTGATAGCAGCCTGTCATTTGAAGCCAGATTTCAAGCATCTGTAAAACTGCTTTTTTTCATCTTAAAAATGTTGCCAAACTTCGACACATGCTATCAATGTCTGATGCAGAAAAGCTCATTCATGCTTTCATGACGTCTCGATTAGATTATTTTAATGCATTACTAGGCGGCTGCCCTGTTGGCCTGATAAACAAACTTCAGCTAGTTCCAAATGCAGCTGCTAGAGTGTGTCTAGAACAAAGAAATATGATCATATTACTCCAGTTCTTTCAGCATTGCATTGGCTCCCTATTAAATATCGTATAAATTTTAAAATCTTACTGTCTACCTACAAAGCCCTGAACGGCTTGGCTCCCCAGTATTCTCAATTAATTCTGGACAATTGACTATTCCCAGAATATCAAAATCAACGGTAGGTGGTAGATCTTTCTCTTATCTGCAGCTAAACTCTGGAACAGCCTTCCTAGCACAGTTCGGGAAGCAGACACACTCTGTCAGTGTAAACTAGAGTAAAGACACATCTCTTTACATTAGCATACACATTAAACACTAATGCTTTGGAATCCAAGTCCTCTAAAGGATTGTTAGCCTGCATTATTTAGGGCACCCGGAGATGGGAACACTTCCCAAAAGACATTATAATTTGAACGGCATCTGCGCTTATGTTAGTCTGTTTTTTATTATACCTGAGGTTTCCATAATCCTGGACCAGGCCGTATCCTGAGCAGCTGCTGTGGTCGTTTTCTTTTCAGTCTTTGTATCTTTCCTTTTTTTATAGGCCATTTTGAGGGATGTAAATAGGCATGAGCCGTAATGATAACCTTGGGGGCGCCACGGTGGCGTAGTGGGTAGCACGTTTGCTTCACAGCAAGAAGGTTGCTGGTTCAAGCCCCGGCTGGGTCAATTCACGAGCAGAGACTCGTCTGTCACTTTGGTCTTTTTAGGAATCAGTCTCATGCTCTCCACTCCTCCATGACCACCACAGCATCAGCTTATAATACGGCCTGGTCCAGGATTATGGATATCTTGGCATCATTTCTTCGCAGGTCTTAATAATAAATAGCAGTTATGTAAACAAACATATAAAGCATATGAGTATTTCTAACAAAATATCTGAGACATTTTAGGCAGGGGGAGTGTCAAGCCATCTCACCTGCATGGAGCACACTCATGCATCATAGTGTTATGTGATGTATTGAGTGTGTGCTTTACTAAAGAGACAGGTCTTTAATCTAGTGTTGAGCTGAGAGAGTGAGTCTGAGCCTCGGACATTATCAGGAAGGCTATTCCAGAGTTTAGGAGCCATAAATGAGAAGGCTCAACCTCCTTTACTTGACTTTGCTATTCTGGGTACTACCAGAAGCCCTGAGTTTTGAGATCTTAAAGAGCGGGTTGGGTTGTAGCGAGACAGAAGGTTGGTTAGATAAACAGAAGCTCGATTATTTAAAGCTTTATAGGTAAGTAGCAATATTTGATCATCAATGCTAAACTTAACAGGCAGCCAGTGTAAGGAGGAGAACATTGGGCTGATATGATCATTCTAGACCTGGTAAGAACTCTGAAGGCTGCATTTTGTATCATTTGATGAGTGATCATTTGTATCACTTATCATTTTTTGTATCTTATCTTTTTTTTCTTCTCTTCTTTTTATTAATCCTTTTGTCTTTCATTGTTTTTTTCTTTTTGCTGCTTTTTGTTTATCTGAGTTTTAGCTCTTTTTTTTGTTCTGTCTTTTATTATTCTGTATTTTTATCGTTCTTTTTTTTCTATTTTATTTTAGGTCATCTTCTGCAAACCGTAAATCTCTAAAGCTGCCCACATTAAGTCTAAAGGCACCGAAGTCAAAAGCAGAGCTGGTCGCAGACAAAGTGAGATCTGTGTTTGTTTAGGAATCAGTCTCAGTTAGACATATGCTATGTTAGGGATAAAGTAGATTCCAGAGGTTGTTATCGCAGAATAAAGCCCATCAGGTTTATTTGCAACTGTTGTATGAGACTGAGGGGTTTATTCTGAGAAATGGATGTACTTTATCCTGCTTAATAGACGGATACTGGCCACAAGAAATAAAAATTAGACACAAAACATTGTTCTGAGCTGTAATACTTAAATGTAATACTTAAATACTTAAATTAATTCTTTAATTAAATGCAAAACTGACTGAAACTAAAACAGCTGATGGAGTATACACTAACCTGCCATTATTCAGACACTAGATGGAGAAACACAGTCAAAAACACAAAGCTGACAGAAACAGCTGATGGAGTATACACTAACCTGCGAATTATTCAGACTCTAGATGGAGAAATACAGTCAAAAACACAAAGCTGACAGAAACAGCTGATGGAGTATACACTAACCTGAGCATTATTCAGACTCTAGATGGAGACACACAGTCAAAAACACAAAGCTGACAGAAAACAGCTGAATGAAGCATAGACTAACCCACTTATAAGTAACTGAAATATTATTAATACATTTATTATATAATAATAATATTAATGTATAATTGTATACAATATATTAATACAATGCTTCACTTGTTATTATATAACTGGTGTTACATGTAACTTATTACCCCAACACTGGTTGTAATGCTCTTGTATTTGTTTGCAGGACGCCTCCATCTCTCGCTCAGAGGAAGCCATCATTAACGGTCACAGGAATAAGACTCTGTGCCGCAGCCCGAATGACACGTGTGAATTTGCTCGCGCCGCTCAGCTCGCATCCAGTCCGTTTGCAGGAGTCGACAGGCAGAAAACACCACAAACAGGGCTGATGGAGAATCTGAGCCCAGCAGATCCTGAAAACATTAAAGCTGCAGACATTAATGAAACGCCAGAGGAGAAAAAGCTTAGGTACTTCAGTCTGACAGATCTGTAGCTGTTCTGTCTAAAGATGCAAATAAAATTTATGAGCAAATATTGCATAAAAGATGCAAAGCAGTGTTTCCATTTAATAGTTGCACTTACGTTTTGTGCATGATATGTGCATTTATTTTCAAGTTCTAAAATAAAAAGTGGTGTAATTTCATTGCATAAATTAGTCTGGTTGTTAGACTCCTTGCAAAATCTGTCAGTATTTATGTTTATTTGTCATTTACTTCAGCCCAAGTCTTTGACTCTGTTTTAACTACAGTCACATATTTGATGCATTTCAGTACATTGTAAAACATGTTATGACAAGCCTTGATCTAAAATCTCATGTCTGATTTGTGTGTGTTTAGTCCTATCCTGGAGATCAGTCAGGAGTGGGGCGGCTCTACGTTCTGTCAGGATCCCATGAAACGCTTTAATGATGCAGAGACCAGCCGATCTGTGGAGAGACCAGAGACTGAGCTGGAGAACGGTGGGAAATATACATCACTGGTCGTTCACTCTCTCTGTCAAACTGGACATGTGTGATTTTGATACTAGATGACTGTAATTTAAAATAATTATTTTTATATCCATGGGTTTATATTTAATATTAATAATTAGTTATTCTTTATGCGGACAATTAACCTGTGCAAGTTAATACAGTCAAATCAGCAGTTTGTTTTAGTAATCTTAAACCACAATCTGACCTGCTGCTCTGAAATGGCAGTCCTTCTCTGATTGGCTGAAATATTCTAGGCCACGCCCCTCCAATAATTTGATTGCTGAGAGGCGGGGCTTAAACAAAACACCGCGCTTAGTCAATATTCAGTTTTAGTCAGAAAGACATCATCATATTGAAATACAGGTCTGCAGCAACTTCAGTTTCACACAGGCTTTGAGGCTAAAGTTTGAGACAACAGGCAGAACCACATTTTTAGATATTTAGTTTTTTCAGCTGTAACTAGTGTAAATGGCACAATATGTACGGTTTCTTTTATTAAAATATCCAAAAACATTAGAACAGTGTTCTATATTTTGCTTAGATAGATAGACAGACAGACATATAGTTAGATAGATAGACAGACAGATAGTTAGATAGATAGACCGATAGATAGATAGACAGACAGATAGAGAGATAGATGGATGGATAGACAGACAGACAGACAGATACATAGACAGACAGACAGACAGACATATAGATGGATGGATAGATAGATAGATAGACAGACGGACGGACGGACGGACGGACAGATGGACGGATAGATAGATAGACAGACAGACAGATACATAGATAGATAGACAGACAGACAGATACATAGATAGATAGATAGATAGATAGATAGATAGATAGATAGATAGATA
>CAIGQQ010028915.1:82956-101105 GCA_903798035.1 Danio albolineatus | reverse complement strand
GATAGATAGATAGATAGATAGATAGATAGATAGATAGATAGATAGATAGATAGACGGGCGGACAGATAGATAGATAGATAGATAGATAGATAGATAGATAGATAGATAGACGGACGGACGGATGGACGGACAGACAGACAGATACATAGATAGATAGATAGATAGATAGATAGATAGATAGATAGATAGATAGATAGATAGATAGATAGATAGATAGATAGATAGATAGATAGACGGACAGACAGATGGACAGATAGATGGATGGATGGATGGATGGATAGACAGACAGATAGATAGATAGATAGATAGATAGATAGATAGATAGATAGATAGATAGATAGATGGATGGACGGATAGATAGACGGACGGACGGACAGATGGACAGATAGATAGATAGATAGTCACGTGGCTCTTTAAAAAAATCTATTTGTCAAAAAAAAAAAAAACAGAAATGTCTTTTTCCTGAAAACAGGTTCCCGACCCCTGCTCTAGAGAGTGTGTGTGATTTTAAAATAAAAGTATTATATTTGTATTATATTATAAAAATGTAATAGCAGGGTGAATAATATAGTTATCTTGTTGTTGTATTTTCAACGTGTGCTTGTGTCTCCTCAGTCAGTAAATGGCAGGATGTCTGCAGTCTGCATGTGAGATCCAGGATCTTTGACCAATCAGACGTGACGTCCTCGTCCAACTTCCACAGAAAAGCCGGAGTGCTGCCCGACACCAGCGATGACCTGCATCTCGGTATCCAGAAAACTCCAGCACACATTCAGTTCACTTCATCTTTATTTCTATAGTGCCTTTACTGTCTAGATTGTGTCAAAGCAGCTTCACATATAAAACTTTTATTAAATTTAATTACATTTCAGACATGGATTTAAGGCCTGGAAAGTACTTAGAAACAAACAGCTTTTTGAAGTTGCTTGAATTATATTAGAAACAAAATGTGTTTATGGTGTTATTTCAACAGCTGTACTGTCCTGCTGTCAAATACAGAACAAAAAAGAGAGAAATTATTCATTTAAAAATCTTACAATACAATAACACTGACAAATAATGCATCTCAATAATAATGCATTATCAGTATCTGAGAAAGTGCATTTGAATATCACCAGTATTCAAGTCAACACATTTGATGAAAGTTTTTTTAAACAATAATTCAATCAAAATTACTCTGACATTATTAACTGTTTAATGTAAGTGAAATGTTATGTACGCTTAGGACTGTCATGGCTCTATAAATGCTAGTGTGTGAGCCACCTTGATTTTAAATGTGTGCATGAAAGCCTGGGATCCCCGTTTATAAATGCATTTGATGAGATTGTCTGGTTTTCCACAGATGGAGAGCAGCTGTTTTACTGTGGTAAACTGGGATCAGTGAAGGACTTCAGCCTGTACTCGTCCGGAAGTGCTGCTGTCCTGCTGAAGGTCTGTTTTAAGGGATTGTTCACCCTAAAATGTTAATATACAGTTAATTCACTCACCCTCAAGGCATTTTTTTTCCTTCAGTAGACCATTAAAGAAGATTTTGAGCTGACTTTGTATTGCTTGGAGATTTGTGCAATGCAAGTCAATGGGATAAAAAGTCAAAGGGAGGATCTGTATGTATAATGGCTTTCTCTTAACATTACGTTTAATAATGCGAAAGCTGGGCAACCTACAGTATAGCAGAATTACTTTGATCTACATTTCTTAATAAACATAAAAATCTTATAAAAGGTACCAAATAAATTAAAGAGCCCCTTTTATACATTAAAAAGGGTCATATTTTGGTTATGGGGGTCTCCAACAGCAGGCTAATCTGCATGCATGGTTAAAAACACTTTCATTGTCTTATAATCTGCATTTACTTTTACCTCATTATCCCAGCGACTCCTATATGAATCGTTAAGCGATTTATTTGTTCCAAAAGTCCTCCTTAGCGCGATGTTAATCTCCGCTGATTGGACCGATGACCCAGTCTGTTGCGATTGGTCGACATCATTCAGCGTGAGAGAATGCCCACCACGGTTTATCAATATTGAAGTAGTCATAGTGTGTGCGTGAGCTTATCTGCCAACACTCGTTTTTATTGGGAGTCGCCCGTATTTCAGACACCTCACCCCCGAAACTAACCCCCCGGTCTCCCAGCATATCACTCTATTCTTAACCAGAAGTAAAAACAGCGACACACATGCAGTATTAATGCACACAGCGGCAAAAGCTGAACCATTATGAAGCAGGACCGACGCACTTGTGTAGGAGAGCTGATGTAGCCATAGCAACGACAAACAGCAGAGGAACACGAGATCACAAACGCATTTTACTCCGTAAACAAAGCATCACGCATCGCGTTTACAACGTGCTTTTAGACGCGATATGAGAATACAAGTTAACCAGATACACTGCAAGCGGTTACAAGTTACAAAACACAATTAAATACATCATTTACAAGCTGGAGAAAACAATGAGGCGACCGTTTTAATCGCACGCACTTACACTTGTTGAATAGCAGGCCAGATTCACCGTCAGGCCCCCGGGAAATGTCCCGGTGCTCCCTATGGCCAGTCCGCCCCTGCATACATCAATAGTGTTTTCTGATCCTTCCTTTAACAAACGGTCGACGAATCCTCTGCTGTAAGCGTGTAGATTTCAGAAGCTCCTCAGAGGGAACACAGCACAAGGCTGGGCTATAATGCTGAGGCATTTCTGCAGAGATAAACCTCAACCACTGACTCTTCACAGTCTCATCTCTGGTTCATCTGCACACTTCCAGTAATATCCAGCTGAGCACATATCTGCTACAGTGCTCTTCTCTGTGTTGCCAGATGTAGCTGACTCACTCCAGTCCAAACCCTCTCCAAAAGGTTTTTACCTGCACAATCGAACTCAAAACCGCCCAATCTGGCAACCTTTGCTCGCCGCTGTTGTTTGTGGGCGGGGTTGGGGGTTTCGAATCTCCCGGGGCTGCGTGCGCACAAATGGGCGTGGCTTATGTTTCGTGTTCATCTCATGTTGAAACGGCTAAAGACTCGTAAGCACGGCGATTCGTTTGAGGAACTATGAGTCGACTCTTTTATAGATGAATCAATATTTTTAAACACTGAGCACTTTCAGATTTAAGCCTCAGCTGGACATTTCACTGCACTTAGAGCTGTGTTACACACTGATGAAGATCATTCTCAAAAACCCATAATAGGGGCTCTTTAAATATTCTATAGGGATATGTTACTTTATGCATTGGCTAATGAAATTAAAGATAATTTATTTCCTATCAACCTTCACACTTTAGGTTTAAGATTCTTTTAATTCATTCATTCATTCATTTTCTTTTCGGCTTAGTCCCTTTAATAATCCGGGGTCGCCACAGCGGAATGAACCGCCAACTTATCCAGCATTTGTTTTATGCAGCGGATGCCCTTCCAGCCACAACCCATCTCTGGGAAACACATCCATACATTCTCATTCACACACATACACTATGGACAATTTAGCTTACCCAATTCACCTGTACCGCATGTCTTTGGACTGTGGGGGAAACCGGAGCACCCGGAGGAAACCCACGCAACCACGGGGAGAACATGCAAACTCCACACAGAAATGCCAACTGGTCCAGCCGGGGATCGAACCAGCGACCTTCTTGCTGTGAGGCGAACGTGCTAACCACTCGGCCACCGTGGCGCCTAGATTCTTTTAATATAAAATCCATTTAACAATTTATTTGAACATCTAAAGTAAATAAATTGTGTATGCATTACTGAATGAGCACTGTGCTGCGTCCGACAGATCGCACTATTATGTCTTTCTTTTCTTTTTCATTCTTTTATAACCAGTTTAACACTTTAATCTGTTTTTTTAAACATTTTTATTATTATTTGTTTTGATTTTCTTATACTCGTCTCTTTTATTCCTGTTAATGTAGTGGGATTTATTTATAAACTAATTTGGAGAGGATCACGTGCTTATGATTGAACACAGCTGGTACCACATCAGCTCCGCATATTGCACCAATCAGATGAATCCCGACACACTATAAATTACCAGAGCTTTCTACTCCAGTCATCTTCGTCTTGAAGAATCCCCCCTTCCACCCCAACTCCTCCCCTTCTCTGATAGGGCGGCACGGTGGCCCAGTGGTTAGCACTGTTGCCTCACAGCAAGAACGCCACTGGTTTGGCCTCTCCCCGAGCCAGTCGACGTTTCTGTGCGGAGTTTGCACATTCTCCCCGTGTTCGCGTGGGTTTCCCCCGAGTTCTCCGGTTTCCTCCCACCGTCCAAAAAACATACAACAGAAGTAAATTGACTACTTTAAATAGCCTCTTAAGGCAACTCTAGTCAGATATATCTCAGCACGTTCACAAGCGGGGGGAGTTCTCGAGACCTACCTGAGCTCAAACTCTCCTCTCGCCCTTTAAACGGGAGGGAGCCCCGGGCTCAAGGATATTCTGAGCTCAGGGCTCTCTCCCGGGACAGCATGCCAAACACGCTTTATAATCAAGTGTGAACTCTTGAAATGCACTTTGAATTGCCATTGTGTATGAAATGTGCTATATAAATAAACTTGCCTTGCCTATACATATGCATATTTATTTTTGGTATTTGTTAATACAGTTACTGATTTATATATTTATTTAGTATTTTGGTATTGTTATATATTTTCTCACTCTTGTATATTTTACTCATAATTTCATATGTCTCTCATATTTGCTTTTTTCAAGGTATGTATGATATCATCAGATTATTGAGCGATACATCACTGATGGGCTGTTCCTGTGTGTGTGTTCTCCTCCAGACTGACAGGTCTTTAGTGCCGTGGGATTTCTTCATCATTTCTCAGCTCAGATCTCGAGGCTGCTGTGATGAAAAGGACCGTGACGTCCAGATCTCCTGCCATGTGTTTGAGAACGGCAGTGTTTCTCTGTGGAGGATTCCTCACGGAGACACTCTACAGGTCAGAGCTGTGCACTATGACCATACACCACTGAAGTAGGAATGATTAGGGCTTCCCCAGTTTCAGTTTAACAGAGAAGTTTCTTTCAACACATTTCTAAACATAATAGTTGTAATAACTCATTTCTAATAGCTGATTTATTTTCAGGACACTAGTATTCAGCTTACAGGGACATTTAAAGGCTTCACTAGGGTAATTAGGGTAAAGTTAGGGTAATCAGGCAAGTCATTGTATAACAGTGGTTTGTTCTGGAGACAATCCAACACTAATATTGCTGAAGGGGGCTAATAATATTGACCGTTTTTTCTTCTTCAGGATCTGCTCTGTGAACCCTTGGCCAGACATGATGCTTGTCTGCTGGTGGTTCTGCTGCTGGAGCTGGTCAGACGCTTCCATTCCTGCCGGCTGCTGCACGGAGGCCTGAAGCCAGAGTCGCTCTACTTTTACCACAGGTCAGACCCGTTCTGGATATTTGGGGACATTCACTTTCCTTCAGCTTAGTCCAGTTATTCATCAGGGGTCGCCACAGCGGAATGAACCGCCAACTATTCCAGTGTATGTTTTACACAGCAGATGCCCTTTGAGCTGCAATCCAGCACTGGGAAACCCCCATACACACTCATACACTACGACCAATTTAGTTAATTAATTCCCCTATAGGGCCAGACGGAATCTGCGGACATTTTTTGCTCTTTCTGCGGAGTATTTTGTTAAAAATCTGCGGATTTATGCGGAATGATTTTGGGAGTATCAGTAACTTTTATTTATAGTTTACAATGCAAATCCAATTAGATCCACTTTATTTGGTAAACAAAGCAAGTATCTCATATAAAATCTTTCGTAAAAGACAGAAAATAGTACTTTATAAACTGTGTTGTAAATAAATCATATGAATATTTTGATATTAGTCAATATTATAACTGAAATTAATTAATTAAAAAACTGAATAAATATACATTTACACACATTTACACCCGAAAGTAAACAGAACATGTGTTTGGACTGTGGGGGAAACCGGAGCACCCGGAGGAAACCCACACCAACACGAGGAGAACATGCAAACTACACACAGAAACCCCAACTGAACCAGCCGGGACTCGAACCAGCGACCTTCTTGCTGTGAGTTGACAGTGCTAACCACTGAGGCACTATGTCGCCCCATTTGGGGACCCTAGACAAAAAATTATGCTGGAGACCCTCTGATAATCATGCATTCATTTGAATAATTTATTCATTTTAATTTATTTGATTTTATTTATGTATTTTTTAATCATTTTTTTATTTGTAACTTTTTAATTTTATTTTTTATTTAACTTAATTTAACTTATTATATAATTTTTTTTATGATTATTAAAGAGCCCCTATTATACAATAAAAAGGGTCATATTTTGGTTTTGGGGGTCTCCAACAGCAGGCTAATCTACATGCATGGTCAAAAAACGCATTCATTGTCTTATAATTTGCATTTATTTTTACCTCATTATCCCAGCGACTCCTATATGAATTGTTCAGTGATTCATTTGTTCCAAAACCCCTCCTTAGCGAGATGCTAAACTGCGCTGATTGGACTGATGACCCAGTCTTTTGCGATTGGTCAACAGTGCTCAGCGCGAGAGAATGCCCACCACGGCTTATCAATATTGAAGTAGTCATAGTGTGTGTGAGCATATCTGCCAACACTTGTTTTGCAGCTGTTCCGCTGTGTGCTCGTATTCGCACACAGCGGCAAAAGCTGAACCATTATGAAACAGGACCGTCGTACGTGTGTAGGAGAGCTGATGTAGCCATAGCAACGACAAATAGCAGAGGAACACGAGCTCACAAACGCATTTTAATCCCTTAACAAAGCGGCACGCGTCGCGTTTACAACGTGCTTTTAGACGCGATATGAGAATACAAGTTAACCAGATACACTACAATTGGTTACAAGTTACAAAACACAATTAAATACATCATTTACAAGCTGGAGAAAACAATGAGGCGACCGTTTTAATCACACACACTTACACTTGATGGATAGCAGGCCAGATTCACTGTCAGGCCAGCGGGAAATGCCCCGGTGCTTCCTATGGCCAGTCCGCCCCTGCATACATCTTTTCTGATCTTTCCTTTATCAAACGGTCGACGAATCCTCCGTTGTAAGCGTGTAGATTTCAGAAGCACTCCTCAGCATTATAGCCCAGCTTTGTGCTGTGTTCCCTCTGAGGCATTTTTGCAAAAATAAACCTCAACCACTGAGGTTGTCAGATGTAGCTGACTGACTCCAGCTCAAACCCTCTCCAAAAGGTTTTTACCTGCACAATCAATTCGCATAGGCTACTGCATTGAAATGGTAGACAGTCCAACACAGCACATCCCTTTTATTTGGGGCTCATATTTTTTCAGCTGATCATTTTTTAGTTGTTGAAATATGATGCATCGCTAGATTTTACCATTATATACCCCTTCAACACTATGCATTAGACTGCACTGCCTAAAGATGGCACAGGCCCTGCCACACATACATGAACAAACACACATGTTTGTAACTGGACACTCCTGTATTTGCAGTGGACTCACAGCTCTGGACTTCTCAGACTCGGTGGATCTTCATCTTCAGACTGACGTCACAGAAGCTCAAGATCTTCCTTCAGCACAGCAGTTCATCCAGCAGGGGCTTCTGTCGCCATCAGCATCACCTTACCAGGTATGAGTAATACTGCAGTGTGCTGTGAAGTGTGCATGATGTTTGGTTCAGTTTGTGTGTATTATTTATATATTTGAAAATTTATTAAATGGTTAATTTTTAGTTCGTTTTAGTGTTTTAGATTAGTTAATTTTTGTTTTAGTTATTCATTTAAAGCCTTTGTTTATATGATTAATATATAGGACCGCATAACAAGCCCTTGCTTAGAGTATTAAAGCAGTGTGTTTTCTAACTACAGTTGATCAAATCATTATTAAACTGGTGAGTGATATTCTAAGTCGATCTCTCTCTTTTGCAGATTGCAACTATGCAGTTTATTTATAAGAACAGTGCCTATTTGATACAGTTACTTTCCTACCCGCTTTTCAACAGTGTTATTCAGAGACTTCACCCCCGAACACCCCCTTATTTTTCCTTCTCGCAAACACAACAGCAGTCTGGGAGTGATTGTGCTGCTTTTTTCGGGGATAATTATTGTGATATCCAGACTGCAACAGAGAAATACTCTAGACTGTAACACTGTAGGGAGATATCTCTGTAGACTGATGGCATTTCATGCTGTTCAGCCTTATAATCTTAAAATGTGAGCAAAATCAGCTGTTTGTGAATGAATGGCAGAAGAAAGTAGTTCCTCATACAAAAGGGTTTTTAGAATCTCTGTGTTTAATTTTCTTTTTTATATACACGATTGTGCCGTCAAACTGTTGTATAAACGCAATATCACACGAGTAACAGTGCCATATGGCTGTATATCAGCACTGGTGGGACACTAAGGCACTCGGCCTGTGGCCTTGTTTCAAAGCACGCCTCCCACCAGTGCTGATATACAGCCATATGGCACTGCTACGACTGCGATATTGCATTTATACAACAGTTTGACGGCATAATCGTGTGGATAAAAAAAGATCAAACACTGAGAGCTAGAGCTGTTTATTGTACAGCTAGTGTTTGAATGATTCTCTAGCATAATGTTTAAAGTGATGATAAAACAGCTGATTTATCTCACACTTTAAGATTCTAAGGCTGAACAGCATGAAATGTCATCAGTCTACAGAGATTTCCCAGTATTCCTCTGCTGCAATCAGGAGATCACTGTAATTAACCCTGAAAGCAAACAATAGCAGATTACTATGGTATAAATACAGCACTACAACATACAAAAGACAGAGATCGACTCAAACACCTGTTTTATAATGATTTGATCAGCTGTAGTTTGATATTCATGCTGAGTTTTTCTCCCCTAAGGGCTTATTATGCATCTCTGTCGTCATTGTGGGGTGGATCGTCAACCGTCTTAATAATAATAATAATATTAATAATAATAATAATAATAATAATAATAATAATTTAGAAAAAGCATCATTATCCAACAGTATCTGGATTCAGCCTTTATGATGCAAGCTGAGATTGCATCACTCAGCGGTGCAATGTCAGACACAATGCACTCAATGGAGTGAGTGACCTCACTGTGACGGGTAGGGTTAGGGGTGGGGTTAGGTAAGCACATTAAAAAGCATTGGATGCAGCTCAGATTGCACTGCACCAGGTCTGCATCCAGACCCCTCTCTCATTATCACCTTTAGAGCCGATGATACACACTCACACATTCTTACACATCTCAATTAGCCAATTTTAAAGTCTGCATGAACAAGAAGTTGCAGAGACTTATCTCATTATTTTAATGTGCTTCTAACAGTAAGGGAATATTGAGTAGGAGGCGGAGCTTTAGTTTACACATCATTACCCATAACTAACACTAAGAGAGGATATTAATATGCAGACTTGCTGTCAGGCTCATGATTATGCATTTGTTTTTATTTGTTGAGGATCTGTCTAATCAATAATTAAATAGTCATACACATTATGTAATGGTGATTTAATACTGTGGCCTCACAGCAAGAAGGTCGCTGGTTTGAGTCCCGGCTGGATCTGTTGTCATATCTGTGTGGACTTTGCATGTTCTCCCCATGTTGGTATGGGTTTCCTCCAGTTTTCCCCACAGTGCAAACACATTTGATGAACTAAATTGGCCGTAGTGTGAGTGTGAATGAGTGTTGGGTGTTTCCCAGTGATGGGTTGCAGCTGGAAGGACATCCGCTGAGTAAAACACATGCTGGATATGTTGGCGGTTCATTCTGCTGTGGCGACCCCTGATTAATAAAGGGGCTAAGCTTAAAAGTAAATGAGGAAATGGTTGTAATAATTGTTTATTGTCTGCATTAGGTTGATCTGATCGGCGTGGCTGAAATCACACACCGCCTGCTGTTTAACGCTCCTCTACAAGTAAAGCTGGTGGGTTCAGTCTGGAGTCTGGAGGAGGATTCTGCATCTCATCATGGGTATTAATGCTCTAGAAACTCTAGGGCTGCATGATATTTTAAAAGATAATCATTATCATGATCATAGCATATGCATTATCCATATCGCAAGGAAGACTTTTTAATGAATGAATTTATCTTATCAAAGATGAACATATACTGTAATAAATGTGTCGTTCAGTGTTTGTTCATGTTAGTAAATGCGTTAGGTATAATATTGTATATGTATTTCCAAAAATACCGTGTTCATGTTAGTACAAGTCCACTTAATAAGCAGGTTTCTTTTATAAAAGGGCCACGAAACCCCTGTCTCAGCAGGGTGTTTTCACACATACAGTCTGGAAGAGCTCAGGAAAGTGGGTGTGTCCAGCTCTGTTTAGGTGGGTGTGTCGGGGGAGAGAAAGAGGGAAGGTTTTGCATAAAAATGGGAGTTTCCATTTGTGCACGCGCTGATTTACAAACAGGCAAAACAAACACAGACGCAGGGGGAGAAAGACAGTGACTGTTTACATGGACATCAGTCATCTAATTATTTGCCAAATTATTAATTTGTCGACTTTAACTGCAGTTTGGCACTTTTACTCTGGAAGATTTCCTGCGTGTCCCTCCTGACAAACGAGATATTAAATGTGAGTAACTGCTGGAGGAGTGCAGATTTAATGAAGTGTGTTAGACCGCACGGCGTATGTTAGAAACAAAACCCTCTGCATTTCTCTGTAACTTAGACGCCCTGGTTAAGCAGCGTCAGAAAGCCGTGTGTGTTTAGACTATCCTGTCACAAAAAATTCCACACGAAGGTAAGCGTTTGATTAGGGTGTTTATATGTTTACACTCGGAGAGCAGCATTCTCTCACTCACCACATCTGTAGAGACAGGACAATCAACACCAACTGGACCGCGACTGTTTTTTGAAAAGGAGACAAGCGGAAAATCGGGATTTCACCATTTCCAGATGCGGAAAGCTCTCGGGTAACACATGCTCCTTACAAACACATTTCTGTCGCGTGTGCTGTAATCCACCGTGAGTCCAGCTGCGCTCTCATAGCGGGAAATGAAAGCAAAACTTTAGTTGGAGCACATTTATAAACACAACACTGGTGACCTGTGTCTGCAAACAATTCCTCTTCTTCCACTTGTTTTGGCAACACAGCGTGGGTCTCTCTGCCGTCTGAACACTGTAGCAGGTAAATAATCTTCAAAGCGATCATGCATATTAATAATGTTGCGCCGCATACACAATAGAGCGTGCTGATTGGTTTGAACCAAGTCTATCTCATGAATCAATGCCGCACACTCAGAGACGTCACGATGCACTCGCCAGTACAGACGTCCACTCTCCACGCTGAAACACACGCATTGATCTCATTGGCGTGACGCAGCTTCAAAAATACGTTTCAAACCGAAAGAATGAATTTGCTGGAAATAACGCAAAAACAACCAATTTTCACTCTTTAGTGAGATATAATAGTGTCCTAATAGTGTTTATAGCAGCGCGGGACACAGATATGACTGTCAACAGTTCAACACATCTGTTTTGGTGTTTCGTGACCCTTTAAAAAAATTTAGCTGAATTATTTGGATTTTTTTTTTTTTACTCTTATTGTAACTTTTTTAGCTAGTCTTTCTAACTGAAAATATAAAGAATAAAATAAATAAACTAATTAGATTTTTAATTAGCTATTTTTATAAATGTATTTATTAATTTATTTGTGTTTTCCAGTTCTCCTGTGGAGCCGCTCTGGAGGGAGTTTTTCCACATCATCTTAAATCCAGAAAAACCTTCAGAGCTTGTTTTGTCAGATCTCATCAGTAACATAAAGAACAGCTTATAAAAATAACACTTTCAGCATTACGCTGTAGAATAATTAGCTTTTGTATGTGCATCTGAGATGCTGCCTATTAAATTTATATTATATATTGCTCTTTATACACATCAATAAACTATTTTCACAACAGAGGCTCGAGTGTGTTTGTTTGGAATTATTAATAGTGTTCATTCATTTATTTTATTTTCGGCTTTGTCTCTTTATTAATCGGGTCGGAATTAGTGGAATGAACACAGTGGAATGAACCGCCAACTATTCCAGCACATGTTTTGCGCAGCAGATGCCCTTTCAGCTGCAACCCATCACTAGGAAACACCCATACACTCTCACATTCACACACACACACACACACCACAGCCAATTCTTGCTGTGAGGCGATCATGCTGCCCACTGCACCACAGTTATGCCCTCCACTAATAATATACATTTAATTAAGACATTTAAAGACTGATTTACCATCTGTAAATTCTAATCATTGTAAAGATATTTTTATTAAGAGGTTGTATGATAATATAATAATTACAGCATGCACCTTACTAGTTATATTTAATCCTGTTAAGATAATATTGCCGACAACATGGTGGGGCAGTAGGTAGTGCTGTCGCCTCACAGCAAGAAGGTCGCTGGTTCGAGCCTCGGCTGGGTCAGTTGGCATTTGTGTGTGGAGTTTGCATGTTCTCCCCGTGTTGGTGTGGGTTTCCTCCGGGTGCTCCGGTTTCCCCCACAGCCCAAAGATATGTGGTACAGGTGAATTGGGTAAGCTAAATTGTCCGTAGTGTGTGAGTGTAAATGAGAAGTGTGGATGTTTCCCAGTGATGGGTTGCGGCGGGAAGGGCATCCGCTGCGTAAAACAAGTGCTGGATAAGTTGGCGGTTCATTCCACTGTGGCGACCTCGGATTGATAAAGGGACAGATAAGAAAATTAATAAATGATGATAATACAGCGAATGCATCAACCGTCCACTAGATGCCGACATGCAATTCTGTTATCTGTACTCAGGATATTCCACCACTTTTAAATCTTATTATTTAAACTCCAATTTAAAACCATCAATAATGATTTTATTTCTATAAACATCTTGGCTGATGGATTCTGCTGCATAAATTGACAATTAAATCTTGAGTGAATCATCTTTACAGCATTTTTATTCATTTTTTTTAATTTTGAAAACTTAGCGTTTTTTTGGCAGCAATTTACAATAGGCCCCTGATTGAGATATATATAGGTGTAAATTTATCGAGCGTAATGCATCATTTTGTAATGTTTTTCATTGTTAGTTCATGTTATCTGGTTATAATTAAATAATGGGAACAAATAAATACTAATCCTGAAGTACTACAATTTTAATGCAGAGCAAGTATATTTAATAAAACATATTTTTACGAGTTCAGATGAGCACATTTCAATCAACAACAGCATCCCAGCAAATATAACACACACCTAACCTTAGCTTTTTGTTTTCTTTTGCTTATATTTTTAATTAACATTAAGGGGATTTTGTTATTATCAGGTATTTTGTTATATTAAGTTATTTCATGGTCAGAAAAGAAAGAATAACAACAGAAAATATCAAATAAATCCTACATTATTTTTTAGCAACCATAAAATAACGTTCCCAGAACGTTATGAGAACCAAACACTAAATATTTTAATATGAAAGTTAATCGATAGGATTTAGTATAAGGCATTCGAGTGACTGGTTCAAATGTTCGTTCATTCATTCATTTTCTTTTCGGCTTAGTCCCTTTATTAATCCGGGGTCGCCACAGCGGAATGAACCACCAACTTATCCAGCATTTATTTTACGCAGCGGATGCCCTTCAGCCGCAACCCATCACTTGGAAACATCCATACATCCTCATTCACACTCATACACTACGGACAATTTAGTTTACCCAATTCACCTGTACCACATGTCTTTCGGACTTATGGGGGAAACCGGAGCACCCGGAGGAAACCCACGCCAACACTGATAGAACATGCAAACTCCACACGGAAATGCCAACTGACCAAGACGAGGCTTGAACCAGCGACCTTCTTGTTGTGAAGCGACAGCACTTGTTCAAATGTTGTGTATTTTATATATTATTATATAATAATTTAGGAGTGTCATGGTGGCGCAGTGGGTAGCACAATCACCTCACAGCAAGAAGGTCGCTGGTTCGAGCCTCGGCTTTCTGTGTGGAGTTTGCGTGTTCTCCCCGTGTTGGTGTGGGTTTCCTCCGGGTGCGTCGGTTTCCGGTCCAAACACATGCGCTGTAGGTGAATTGGGTTAGCCAAATTGTCAGTAGTGTATGAGTGTGTATGGGTGTTTCCAAGTACTGGGTTGCAGCTGGAAGGGCATCCGCTGTGTAAAACATATGTAGGATAAGTTGGCGGTTCATTCTGCTGTGGCAACCCAAGATTAATAAAGGGACTAAGCTGAAAAAAAATGAATGAATGAATAATAATTTATGTTATATAATTATTGTATATATTATTATATATTTATTATATAGCTATTTTATTTGCTTAAAAACTCTGTAATGCTGTATATTGTTAAAACTAGTTTTCTGGCTACATAATGTGTTGTCTTAATCATAAATGCACCAGTTAGCTGTGAAGTTTTACAGTTTACTGCTCTCATATTGTTAGCTGTAATGATCTCATAAGTAAATATGCAGCCTATTTTTTGATTACCTGAACCTGACATTAATGGCAGCACCCACTGAGATAACAGAAGGTCTAAATTATGTGCTCCTATGGGCCGTCTCACACACGTGACGTAACTAGTCGTAAAAAAATTTAACATGCTAAACTTTCTGCGACGGCGTCGCAGCAATGGAATCGGTTGCCGTGAACTATGCCACATTACACGAGAAGACACGATTGAATCATGTGTCACGACGCCTAATTTGTCGCTTACGGTTCTCTACGACGCCCTCCGTCAAGAAAATCATGGCAAAATCGTGTGATCTGACCGGGGCTTAATAGCAACATTGGCAGGAAAATATAGGTTTAGATTTCAAACAAATATATTAATATTAAAAAGGAAACATAAAAGTTTGATCCTGTGAATGTCATACCGAATGCCTTTAATGTTGTTATTAGTTGTCAGCCAGCATCAGTGTTTATGGAGATTGAAATAATTGCGATAAGAAAGGTTATGATAGCAACACTGCTTTGGGTAAGTTCGTCGTAGACGTCACCGGATGACTGATCGTGGAGGATCGTGTAGTCTGGCACATCTATAACCTACGACGAGTCAAGATTTTATCAAGAAAAAATCGTATAATCTGACATAGTGACTTTCGTAACCCACAATAAAAATCGTGTGATCTGACCGGGGCTTTAACGTATTTTCGCGCCATTAGACCTGCGATCGTCGAATCACAATAAAGTATTTACAATGAGCGCGAGATTTATAATAGTGACATATTAGAGCTACGCCATTTTGTTTAGTTATAGAAACGCTATTTTAATTGAGTATTGAGTTGTTTGTCGAAGTCCTGCCGTGAATAAAAGCCTCAGTTGTCTTCAGGTGTCTGAAATGAAACGCTTCTCACGGACTGGCGGTTTGTTAATGTTTGACGTCCACAGGCGCTTCAGTTTAGCGAGCTGTTTTGCTAGTTAAATGACTCGAGTCTTCTGGAGAGATGACGGTGTTATTCACAGCTGACTGAACTACTGACGCACCTGGATAAGCTCACCTGTGGGTAAGTGACCTCTTTGACTGTCTTCAGCACACTAGCTTGCTAATTTATACAGCTTGAGTCCTGTTTCTCACGTTATTTTCTTTGTATGTGCGACAGTTTTGGTTGATTAGCCGACATTTAAATACCGAAGTCAATGGTAAATCTGTTTGCCGTACATAACGGTGTATTTATAATCATGACCATAAATAAAAAGGATATAATAGTTTGTAATATCAAGTTTACTGAAAGGAATAGCACTATAAGTCTCATATGTTCAATTTATTTTCAATTATATTATTGAAGACTAAAATGACTTGCCTTACTGTGATATTATATATATTTTTAATATATATCTTAAGTGCTTTTTAACACAGATACATTTTTTCAACACATTTTTCAACAGTTTTAGTTAGGCTACTAGTTTTTAGTCATGTCTTTTGTCTTTGCCATGATGACAGTATATGATATTTAGTTATTTTTTGCTGTTTTTTGGGATACTAGTATTCAGCTCAAAGTGACATTTGAAGGTTTAATTAGATTAACTAGGCTAGTTTGGTTATTTAGGCAAGTCATTGAACAACTGATATCTTCTGTATACGATCTAAAAATATCTTTAAATATAAAAATGTAATGGGGGTATGAGGTTAAAAATAATTTAGTCTCTGACTGTATGTATTTGTTTTTTATGCTATTTTTGTTGTGTTTTTTATTATTATTATTATTATTATTATTATTATATATTATGCAATATTGTTGTAAATTTCACATGGTTTTCCAAATGATCAGCTTCCAGGGAAAAGTACAGTCAGTAAAATACTATTAAAAGTAATGTAAATATTGCATGTCAATGGTTACAGGCTTCCAAATAATAATAAAAAAACACTTTCTTTTGTGTTTAAAATAACTTTTCACCTTTAAAAAAAAATTAAAAGCCAAAATATTCAAGTAGATATATTATAATAATATTCAAGAGATAAACTGTTGAATTTAACTATTTTTGTACATTCATTCTGCTGATTTCTTGTTCTGGAGGGTTCACTTTTAGCTTAGCTTAGCATAATGAATTGAATCGGATTAGACCATTAGCATTTCATTTAAAAAATCAAACAAAAATTGGGTAATTTTCTTATTTTAAGCTCAAGTCTTCTGATAAATTAACAACAGGGTTCATACGGTCTTGAAAAACCTGGAAAAGTCATGGAAATTTGAAATGGCATTTTACAGGCCTGGAAAAGTTTTGGAAAAACAGAAAAACACTCAAAGTTTTGGAAAAGTCATGGAAAACAGATATTTGTATTCTTGAATATACACTGTAAAAAAAAAATCCGTAATTTTGCGGTTTATTTCCAGCAGCTGGGGTGCTGGAAAACAACTTAAAAAAACGTCCGTTAAACTACAGAAATTTACGGTAAAATAACGGATATTAAATTGCAGAAATTGAAATTTAAGGAAATTTCTGTCATTTAATATCCATTATTTTATGGTATATTTCTGTAATTTAACGGACTTTATTTTACGTTTTTTCTGGCACCCCAGCTGCTGGAAATAAATCGTAAAATTACGGATTTTTTTTTTTTCCAGTGTAGGATATTTACTTCTTTTCTGTTCTCGGCCAATCACATACTCTCACATTAGTAGTGCGGTGTAAGCATTATCTAAATCAATTGTACATAGATATAAATATACATTGACATTAAATAGATTGTTGCATGTTTTACGATATGCTGTAATAAATTTGAACTTGCATTGTTTTTCTTTTACCTCACATATGTAGACATTACATGAAACATTAGGTCATGAAAATTTGCTTGAAAGTTTTGGAAGAATCATGGAAAAGTCATGGAATTTTAGTAGTAAAAATGTGTATGAACCCTGAAACATTTACTATTTTTCTAGTCACATATTGGTATGCTGGTATAATAGTCAATTAAAAAAATATAGTGTGTTCCTTTTTACTAGATAGAAACTCATAAATGTTTAAAACAAGGGTGAGCAAATGTGACAATTTGGGGTGAGCTGTCTCTTTAAATGCTTTGTGATAGTAGCATAAAGTCACGCTCACCAGCCAAACCTTGACCTCCTGAAATGCAATGCAGTACATTACTTTCAGTTTCCAGATTTGAACATTCCCTTTATGTCCCAGATAGACTTAGTAACCAGTTATACAGATTTATGTTAAGTTTCATGATCTAGTGATTAAGCTGTTAGTGTACTCAAGAACAGATAGCTTTTTTTTTATGCAATCAGATGATTTCTTGTTCTGGCAGGGCCACGCTTGGCTTAGCTTAGCATAATTAGTTGAAACGGATTAGACCATTAGCATTTCATTAAAAAAAAAAAATTAGTTTAAAAAAAAATTTCATTTCTTATTTGAAGCTCAAGACCTCTGTAGTAACATCATGTAATAAGACTGACAGTAGAAAAATTTTAAAATGACTACTGTCTAGGCCAATATGGCTAGGAGCTACACTCACTGGCCATTTTATTAGGCACACCTTTCTAGCACCGGGTTAGACCCCCCTTTGAAGAACGCCTTAATCCTTCAAAGCAGAGATTCAACAAGGTGCTGGAAATACTCCTCAGAGATTTTGCTCCATATTGACATGATAGCATCACACAGTTGCTGCAGATTTGTCGGCTGCACATCCATGATGCCAATCTCCAGTTCCACCACATCCCAAAGGTGCTCTATTGGATTGAGCTCTGGTGAC
>CAIGQQ010028915.1:50388-63302 GCA_903798035.1 Danio albolineatus | reverse complement strand
ATTATTATTATTATTATTATTATTATTATTATTATTATTATTATTATTATTATTATTATTATTGTTGTTCAGATGGTGCCAAACAGTCAAGAACAGTAGTGACATTTTATTATTATTTTTATTATTATCTTTATTATCATTATTCATTCATTCATTTTCTTTTCGGCTTAGTCCCTTTTATTAATCCGGGGTCGCCACAGCGGAATGAACCGCCAACTTATCCAGTATTTGTTTTACGCAGCGGATGTCCTACCAGCTGCAACCCATCACATGCACACTCATTCGCACTCACACACTACGGACAATTTAGCCTACCCAATTCACCTATACCACATGTCTTTGGACTTGTGGGGGAAACCGGAGCAACCGGAATTATTATTATTATTATTATTATTATATTATTATTATATTATATTATTATTAATGAAATGAGTGTGTATGGTTGTTTCCCAGTGATGGGTTGCGGTTGAAAGGGCATCCACTGCGTAAAACATATGCTGGAATAGTTGGCGGTTCATTCCGCTGTGGCAACCCCTGATTAATAAAATGACCAAGCCGAAGGAAAATGAATGAATTAATTATTATTATTCAATGATATAATCAAATATAAAAGTATGAATATGATTTGTTTTTCTATTTTTATGCATATAATTAACAAACACACACAGACACACACACACACACACACACACACAATTGTATTTGATTTGTCTCCTCTAAATTGTATATTAGATTTGAGTCATCCAGAAACATCCCGAATGGACTGAAGTGTTTATAAACAAGCTCATAACATCAGAATGCCTGTGTTAGATTATGATTTAGTCATACAGTCTGATCATGTGCTTCAGATGTGATAAACTTGCATTGTAGAGTTATACTGATCTCTTTAGAGAGTTTTAGTTTTATTCTACAAGCTTGTGAAATCCAGTGTACCAGAATCAGTAGATAGTGTTTTATTTTATAGACTGAGACCTCAGTTTGACCTGCGGCAGTATTGAGCTGGTGTGAAAGTGTCTGTGCAGATGAGCGAAAGGGGGGCGTGTCCTCATGTGTGTGATTGACAGCTCAAGTCTCCTCCCCTTTTGTGTTCAGTTATGTTAGCGTGTCGGCTGGTGTATGTTCACTCTCTTCATCTGATCATTGCCTGTGTGTACTAAAAGCAGCTTCATGGTTGTCCTGCATGAACTGAGTGTGTCGTATGATGATGCCAGCCACTCTTGCTTCCCGCAGGCCAGCAGAATGTTCCAGAGGAGGAAGAAGAAGAAGAGGAAGTTGGAGATCTCCACACCTAAGAACTTCCAGCACCGCGTGCACACATCATTTGACCCAGTTCAGGGTTGTTTTATTGGGTTGCCGCCGCAATGGCAGAGCCTCATAGAGACGCTGAAGAGACCCAAACCGGTGGTGGACCCGTCCAGCTTCACACAGGTGCAGGTCAGACCACAGAAGGTAAATTGTATACACAAATACACTTCATTGAAGATATACACACAGACATCACCTATATACTGTATATCTGCAGGTTAACTCTCTTTATATATGATAACTTTAACTGTTAAAAGCTATTAGTTACTAGTTAATTAATCAAAGTTATGGTAAATAATGACTTTAATTTTTCCGAATTTCGTTGTAATGCAGTATTGTGCATCTTTTGAAACGATAATTATTATGAAAAGTGCTACACAAATAAACTTGGATTGAGTGAAAAGGTAAAATCACCTGCTTCTGAATGCATGCATCGTGTGTGTTTTTAGAACTAACAATTATATTGATTATATTAATCATATTGTGTTATATTATTGTATGTAACAAGTATTAAATGCACATTTATTGTACTAGATATACTGCAATATGATTCTTTTTATTATTATTTTTTTAGCATTATTACACACACAAAGTGCCCAGCTTATATATACACCCTCGACAAATCTCTCATGTAAATGAATATTTTCTATAGGAAGCTTTGTTTTACAACATTTGATTTGTGCATTAGTTTCGTCAGTTCTGAAGCCAAATCTGGAGCTAATCTAACTAAGTAACTTATAATAACGGTAATTAGTAGCCCAAATTTATATGTTAGGGAAAATATTAAATAACATTTTCAAAAATAGCAAATATCAAGAGGGTCACACTTTTTTTTTGATGGTCCGTTTGTTGAATTTAAGTTGCATTGTATCTACATGCCAACTAATTCTCATTAGATTATAAGTAGACTGTTAGGGTTGGGGTCAGTGTAAGTTGACATGTACTTGTAAAGTTTCTTCTAGTCAGTTAAATGTCTGTTGAATGTCAGTCTCAGCAGATATTAAGCAGTCTACTAATACTCAAATGGACCATCAAAATAAAGTGTTACCATCAAGAGAAACAAAAAATGTATACAATTTTAATGAAGTTTATTCCTAAACTAATTTCGAGAGGATCACGTGCTTTTGATTTACCACGGCTGGTCTCACATTAACTAATCACGATCTCCCAATCATATGATTCCCCATTTACTATAAATAACCACAGTTTCCCTCCACAATTATCTTCATATGGAAGAAAACCCTCCTTTCCTCCCCCTTCTCCTCCTTTTCTTAGATCGGGCGGCACGGCGGCCCAGTGGTTAACACTGTTGCCACACAGTAAGAACACTGCCAGCCCTGGTCCTCGCCAGGCTGGTGGGTGTTTCTGTGTGGAGTTTGTATATTCTCCCCGTGGGTTTCCCCCGGGTCCTCGGTTTCCTCCCACCATCCAAAGATACGCATAATTCATAACAGATTAAACAATTCAGGCACTGGTCTAACTCCCTTCCTCCTCAAGTGTTTCCTTAGCTACCGCAGCCAGGGAGTTTGAGAGCTACCCAAGCTCAAACTCCCCTCTCGCTCTACAACCGGGAGGGAGCCCCGGGCTCGAGGATCCCCTGAGCTCAGCGCTCTCTCCCGGGACAAACAAGCTTATATCAAATCATCATCTAAGTGTGAACTCTTGAATTTAAATGTTGTAGTTTGTAATTCTTTTGCAATATTTTGCATGAATTTAAATGTGTTATTTTTCCATTTCTAAAGATGTTTTGTGACTAAAATTCATTCATTCATTCATTTTCTTTTCGGCTTAGTCCCTTTATTAATCAGGAGTCACCACTGACTAAAATATTAATTTAATAAATATTATATAATATAATATATATATATATATATATATATATATATATATATATACACACAAAAGGTCAAACGTAAATTACCTTTGTTTCTGTTGCTGATTTTTTTAAATCCATGTATCGTTGTATTTATTACAATTTCTTATTAAATAACATTTATTCCCCCACCATGCATATATTGCATTTCAATTAATATATAATTACTTCGTAATATATATTCCCATTTCTTGAAAGTGATTCTGTAATTATTAGTAATTATAATAAACATGAATATACTAATCGTATTATTATATATTTGGTAACACTTTACAATAAGGTTAATTAGTTAATGCATTTACTAACATGAACTAATCATGAACAACACTTGTACAGCATTCATTAATTATAATTGAACATTTACTAATGTATTATTTACATCCAAGTCCATTAACATTAGTTAATGCACCGTGAGTTGACATGAACTACCAATGAACATCTGTATTTTCATTTACAAAAGTTAACTAACATTTAACAAATAATGTAGTAAATGTATTGTTCATGTTAGTTAATGCATTAATTAACTTTAACTAATGAACTTTATTGTAAATTGTTACCATTATTATTATTATTATTATTATTATTATTATTATTATTATTAAAACTTTGTATTCTAATAAATCTGAATAATCTCCAAAATTAATAACATAATTAATATAAAGGTTTGCTTTAAATATCCAGCAAAGAAGGAGACCGTGCATAGATACATACATTGTAAATTCCTGTAATACTATAAGATGTTTTACAGTACTATGTATTTATTATGTATGTGGTAACTCAGTCTGTGATTATCACAGGAACACATTCTGATCATATTACATTCTGAAAAGAAAGGGGAAAAAAAGACTGCTTTATAGTTATGAAAATCTCTACATATTTTGAAATATTTGCAAAATAATATTAGCTCTCAATTTATCAAATCAGGAATACATTGATATTGACATATATTGATATTATAGTGACATTATTATTTAAAACATTTTTGTGCAGCTTTGTGACAATATTTTTATGACAATCAAACAAATTATTCATGCAAATAATATATTTTTATCTTTATTTTTTTTTCATCTAAATTTGACCTGTTGTATTTTCTATAAAAACTACAACACAATAATGACTTCTATTTTTCCTGCAGTCATGCTGGTATTGGCTCTGCAGTGATGGTGTGTGTCTGTTAAACAGGTTCTGTCCTCTGCTTTATATCTCCGCTCTAATATTTCCCCAGGGTTCTCACGTATCAGACGCTCCATTCAAATCTTTGAACAGTCTGATCTTAAGTGTTTCTGTGGGCTAATTATGACCAGACAGACCTGCTCAACACCACACTTATATAATCATTTACTCTAGTAAATCATGCGAATGGAGACATGCTGTTTCAAAGCCATCAAACTCCTCATTTATTGATCGTAAAAATTAATAATAATAATAATAATGATGGGCGACGCAGTGGTGCAGTGGGTAGCGCTGTCGCCTCTCAGCAAGAAGGTCGCTGGTTCGAGCCTCGGCTGGGTCAGTTGGCATTTCTGTTTGCTTGTTCTCACATGGATTTCCTCCGGGTGCTCCGGTTTCCCACACAGTCCAAACACATGCACTATAGGGGATTTGAGTAGGCTAAATTGGCCGTAGTGTATGTGTGTGAATGAGTGTGTATGGGTGTTTCCCACTACTGGGTTGCAGCTGAATGGGCATTCACTGCGTAAAAGAAATGCTGGATAAGTTGGCGGTTCATTCCACTGTGGCGACCCCAGATGAATAAAGAAGAATGAATGAAACGAATAATAACATCACATTACTGCATTATCTGATATGCACTTCAGCCTCTTCTTGTGATTTGGAAATTAATATCAGAATTGTGTCATGAATTTGGACTCAGGATGAATTCTGAGATTTTTTTCCCTGAAATTATAAGACATCTTTATATACTCTGAATTTTGAGTTATCTCATGTCACGAGTTTAAGATGTTTAAGTGGGATGCTGTAACATTTAGGTGAGACAAATGTAATGAGTGCGACAGATCAAGGATGAGGCAGGAATCAAGTCTCAATTCAAGCTTTTTACTTCATGGTTTAAATTATAAGTAACAAGAATAAATGGGGGGAAAGAAATAAACATTTACAATATTATCTTTAAACAAAACGAATGAGTGTAAGCCAAATCAAAGTTCAATTCAATTCAATTCATCTTTATTTGTATCGCGCTTTTACAATGTAGATTGTGTCAAAGCAGCTTCACATGCATTATAAAAAAGATTGAAACAGTGTCAGTCCAGTGTTCAGTTTAGTTCAGTTCAGTGTGGTTTAATAATCACTGCTGAGAGTCCAAACACTGAAGAGTAATCCATCGATGCACAGCCCTACAAGTCCCGAACCATGCAAGCCAGAGGCGACAGCGGAGGAACAAACTTCACCAATTGGCGAAAGTGAAGAATTAAAAAACCTCGAGAGAAACCAGGCTCAGTTAGGCACGACCATTTCTCCTATGGCCCGACGTCTTGTGCAGAGCTGCAGTCTAGGCGCCGGGGCTGGACAATGCAGGACGTCTATCACGGAGAGACCACAGGTGGGGGTCACCGGCTGGCCCTTCGGGAACGATGCGAGGACTCGTCTGTCACAGGGATCGACTTACAGGGATCGGTCTCATGCTCTCCGCTCCTCCATGACCACCACAGCAGCTGCTTAGGATACGGCCTGATCCAAGATTATGGGAACCTCGGGAATAATAAGAAACAGACTAACATGAGCGCAGATGCCGTTCAAATTATAATGTCTTTTGGGGAGTGTTCCCGGCTCAGGGTGCCCTAAATAATGCAGACTAACAATCCTTTAGAGGATTTGGATTCCAAAGCATTTGTGTTTTATGTGTATGCTAATGCAAAGAGATGCGTCTTTAATGTAATTTAAGTAATTAACAAAACAAAACAATCCTTAAATCTAAAGTCTAAACTAGGCGACAAACATAAATAATGAAAAATAAACCCGACATCTTCAGTGTATACGACACTCGATCTAAACTAATTAAACTACAAAACTCAAAACTACACAGATGGCAAAACACTCCAACTAATCTAACAAAACTCAATCTAACTAAACAAACCTACAAAACAAACATACCACGAAGGTCATAGATTCAGTTTAGAATCACACAACAACCATCAAACCATTTTACTTAACGCTAAGAAGTTTACAAGTAAACTCGAATTACCACAGTAGACTGAGATAAATCACAACAAAGCCGAAACATAAACACAAAGATTGCGTGGACCACAAAGGTACGCCGAGGCAGAGCGCACACCACACACTGGTCTGTCCAAGCTTTAAATCACACGGCGCGTCCAGGGATTGGTGGAACTGGCACCGTCATAATGATGATTGACATACGGAACTGGACCAATAAGAACCTGAAGGTGGAGTAGGAAACGAAGAGGATGAGAATAAACACACACAAAAACTAACATCGAACATCTCATCTCACTTTTTTGTGCCTTTATGTTGATATGAAATAAACTTACGTTTCGCCAGAACCTCTCATTTAAGCTCTCGGTTTCCTATGTAAATAAAAGCTTGAGTCTATGCTGGTTTTGACTGCAGTGTTTTCTCTCGTAGAGCATCGTTCGTGGAAGTTTCATTGGACACGAGGACTACATTTCAGCGGCGATCGCTCAGATGAGCCGACTCTCCGTCACCAGCTCCAACTCTCTAAGAAGAAGCAGTCCGTCGGTGAGAAAACGAGCGCAGTCTTTGGGTCGACTCGGAGAATTACCAGAAGCAGAGACTTACGAATATCAGGAACTCACTAATACTAACCACAGGAATACGTCAGACTTGCACAGACGATCCAGACCGACCCAGAGTCCCGAGTCTAAACACTCACCGACAAGAGCTCAGTCTGTTCACGAGGCGGCCATGTTTACAGGACTGATGCCCAGAGATATTTTACTGCACAGGGCTGGATGTGAAGGAAACGCTAGCGCTAATGCTGGGAATAAACCAAACCAGAGGCCGGTGTCGTGTCTGTACAGCCAAACTGATGGAGCCAAACTGATCTCAGATCAGCTGAAGATGGAGACGCAGAGGAGGCCGCAGTCTACCTACGACTTTAAGGTGTGTTTATTTTAGGTCTAAGATTCTGGTGGTATGATAACCTTGGATAAAAATACCACGGTATTATCATCACTGCTCTCAGATATGCTCTTTTTTTAATACTTGTCCCCCTTTGAACACGATATATTTTAATTTAAGAAACATTCAACGTATTTTGGAGGAGTAAACATGTCAGGCTGAATAATTCAAATAAATCATTGACTTATGGGTGGCACGGTGGCTCAGTGGTCAGCACTGATGCCTTACAGCAAGAAGGTCACTGGTTCGAGTCCTAACTGGGTCAGTTGGTGTTTCTGTGAGGAGTTAGCACGCTCTCCCCGTGTTGGTGTGGGTTTCCTCTGAGTGCTCCGGTTTCCCCCACAGTCCAAACACATGCACTGCAGTCATTTTTGGCAAACAGGTGAGTATCTGACAAAGCCAGATAGAAAAGGACTGCAGTATGCATTGCAGGAGTATATTCATCACACAATAGGCAACCGATTAGAAAATAATTGAATCAAAATTGAAGCTAGGTTGGCCTAGCCGCCTCATACGCTGATCATTCAACAGCTCAGTTCATGCACAGCAGGATAGGCGGACTTTAAAATCATCTAATAATAACTAATTAAACCATGATTTCTCTTTTTTTTTAGCCAAAAAGCCTGATAGATTATTTATCCAATGAAATATAGCGTTACTAACCGACAAGGAGGGCGCCACGGTGGCGTAGTGGTTAGCACGTTCGCCTCACAGCAAGAAGGTCGCTGGTTCGATCCCCGGCTGGGCCATTTGGCATTTCTGTGTGGAGTTTGCATGTTCTCCCCGTGGTTGCGTGGGTTTCCTCCGGGTGCTCCGGTTTCCCCCACAGTCCAAAGATATACGGTACAGGTGAATTGGGTAAGCTAAATTGTCCGTAGTGTATGTGTGTGAATGAGAATGTATGGATGTGTTTCCCAGAGATGGGTTGTGGCTGGAAGGGCATCCGCTGTGTAAAACAAATGCTGGATAAGTTGGTGGTTCATTCCGCTGTGGCGACCCCGGATTAATAAAGGGACTAAGCCGAAAAGAAAATGAATGAATGAATAACCGACAAGGAAACACGCATGGACAGTGCTTCAACATAATTCATTCATAAAAAGAGCAGCCAGAAAGGCCAAATTGATGGATTTGTGCTGAATATTAGCATCATTACCCTTTAACAATGTACCTATAACTGTCCGTATGTAATACCGTTTCTATTCTAATTTACTGTATAAATAAATAAATAAATTGAAACGCAAATCAAGGTATAAATAGCAGAAGTGAACAAATAGATTTTCCCTACCAGCTAATATTAATCCGACACCACATATAAAAGCAGACACTAAATCACTATAATGTCGTCACCAATGACTAAATCTCCAAAAGACTGACACAAACATCAGTGAATTGTAGCTCTGACATGGGCATGAGGGTTATAAATGACTGAAAATCAGCTGCAGGTGAAGTATATTGATGGCGAGTGCTCACTTTGTGATCGGTTTTGATCTCTTGATATGTAATTTCAAATATTCGTAGCTTGAAACAGATGGAAATACGATCGATATTAGTAGGACTGCTATGGCGAGGGCTTAAACGCAGCAGTGCTCATAATATCAGGCAAAAAGAAAGAAAAAGACAGCTGGGAAGCATAGCCTGCTGTGTATTTTTGTAGGAAACACAGTTAAAATCTTTTTAAGGTAAGACATGTGTGAGTTATTTCCGTCTATCACTGATTGTGTCAGGAATATCGAACACAAAACCAACTTAACTCCTTTAGCGCTCCTCACAGAGCTTGATCCACACTGGCATGTCTCCTCTTGTGTTTAGGTTTTGGAAAAGGGAGTAAATTCCACCACCCTGTCCAAAGTTTAGGATACTGGGGTATCAGATTTGCACAATCCATACGCACAACGCTTTGGCTTGTTTCCCTCACTCGAAAGCTTGACAAACCCTCCGTGCGTAGCTACGGTTGCTAAGCCACGATTGGTGTGTGGTGGTTTTCGGTTGTGGCTTAGCTAAGGGTCATTTGGGGAATTGATGAATCAAATTGACCGTATTGTATGAGTGTGTATTGGTGTTTCCCAGTACTGGGTTGCATCTGGAAGGGCATCTACTGCTTAAAACATATGCTGGAATAGTTGGCGGTTCATTCCGCTGTGGCGACCCCTGATAAATAAGAAACTAAGCCAAAGCACAATGAATAAATGTCATGTTAGGGAATTTCTGACTCTTAAATGATAGTCATTTGTAGTCTAAGATCTTATTACTCAGGCTGCAAAACAATCTCCCCCTCACTCTCATGTATTATGTTGGGATATCGCTTTGCCTGGTCCTTAAAACTGAAGGGTCTGGATTTATAGTTTTCGCAATGAAAATAAGTTGGTTTGTATCTGCTAGTTCTGACGTTATACTAGCAATTCTGTTTATATTTATCCTTTTTTTTAGCTCGTGTTCGTGAGGTTGTGAGAAATCATGTTTGGGAGAAGAATTGGAGAAGAAATATATTTAAAAGCAGAACTGCATTAACAAAACTGAGGGAAAAAAGTGGAAAGAAAAAAATTGGTCAGAATTGTGGCAAATGAATTCATAATCAGGAGGAGAATAATATAATTCTGAGTTGTTGTTTTTATTGAAATTTTAAGATATTTTTTATTATCTATATTTCACACACTTCTTTAGTTTCATTCATTCATTCATTTTCTTTTCGACTTAGTCCCTTTATTCCACAGGGGTAGCCACAGCGGAGTGAACCGCCAACTTATTCAGCTAAGGGTCTTTCTTATTCATATGTTTTACGAAGCAGATGCCCTTCCAACTGCAACCCAGTACTGTGAAACACCCATACACACTCATGTGCACACATACACTAAGTTCAATTTAGCTTACTCAATTCACCTACAGCCAGGGCTTAATTTGTGCCAGAACACACAGGATCCGTCACCTCATTTTACTGATCCCCCGACTGCCCTCCACCCCTGTCTGCTGCTCACTTTCACATTCTGCTGCCCCAACCCTCTGCACTTTCGTCTGCAACACCCCTCCGCCATACAGCACCAAGTCCCCCGCTCTTCAGTTTCCTTCGCGACAACCCTAAGACCCCCCCCCTCACCTTCGTGCATGACACCCCTCCATCCTCTGGTAACATGGGGTAATTGCGGGACAGCGCATGTCTTTGGACTGTGGGGGAAACCGGAGCACCCGGAGGAAACCCACACCAACACGGGGAGAACATGCAGACTCCACACAGAAACACCAACTGACCCAGCCGAGGCTCAAACTATCGAGCTTCTTGCTGTGAGGCGATCGTGCTACCCACTACGCCACCGTTACGCTCCGTATTGTATTTTTTTTTGCAATTTTAGATTTTTCTTTCACATTTATGACTTTATACATCAAAACTTAGAAATACTAAGTCACAATTATGAGAATAAAACTAGTTTGAACATGAAAAAAAAAGACTTGTAACGTCAATTTGAAAAAGGATAACTTGCAAGACCATAAGTCAACATTTACACTCTATTATCTTTATTTTTCATTACATTAAACACACAGATTGTTTCAAGACAATTTTTCGCCCTCCAGTAGGAGATTTATTTTTCAACACATTTCTAAACATAATGTTTTTCATAACTCATTTCTAATAACAAATGTCTTTTATCTTTGCCATCATTCATTCATTCATTCATTTTCTATTCGGCTTAATCCCTTTATTAATCTGGGGTCGACACAGCGGAATGAACCGCCAACTTATCCAGCATGTGTTGGAGGAATATAATTTGGTCTCCAACTGCATGTTCTTGCACAAAATGAAGTGTAAGAAGTATAAGATAAACCAACTGGAAACAACAAGTGGAATTAAAGAAGCTTCCATATTACTAGGGCCAGACGGAATCTGTGGACATTTTTTGCTATTTCTGCGGAGTATTTTATTAAAAATCTGCGGATTCATGCGGAATGATTTTGGGAGTATCATAACAAAAAACTTAATATATGAAATAAAAAGTAATACCTTTTTAACTTTTATTTAATGTTTACAATGCGAATCCAATTAGATCCACTTTATTTGGTAAACAAAGTAAGTCTCTCACATAAAATCTCTACTAAAAGACAGAAAATATTACTTTACAAACTGTATTGTAAAAAAAATAATATGAATATTTTCATATTAGTCAATATTATTACTGAAATTAATTTGAAAACTAAAATAAATATACATTTACACACATTTACACCAGTAAATAAACAGAATCAATGATGGGCTTAAAAAAAATCTGCGTAAATCTGCGGAATTCTGCGCGGAAATCTGCGGAATTCTGCGCGCGCAGATTCCGTGTGGCCCTACATATTACCCAGCTGATAATATTACTGAATATTTAGTGTCTTTTTCACCTCAGCTGATCCAGATGAAGGTGAAATCAGATATTGTGGGATCATTTACAGTAGTAATGATGCTGCTTGAGTTTGTAGCTTGCAGTCATTGATTTCACTGATGATAAAAAAACCTTCAGCACAGCTTTTTACTGCGTTAAATTACATTACGATTTCATTTAATCCTTTTGTAGATGTTTCATACATTTGACTCCGCTCAGTGTAGTAAAACAAACTGAACATTGCATAATACATACAGCTGAAGTCAGAATGTTTCACCCTCCTGGGGTTTTCCTTTTCTTTTTAAATATTTCCCAAATGATGTTTCTCAGATTCTGGAGTTTCTCTCAGTATTTCCTCTAATATTTGTTCTTCTGGAGAAAGTCTTACTTGTTTTATTTCGGCTAGAATAAAAGCAGTGCTTAATTGTTTTAAACCCATGTTAAGGTTAATATTATTAACCCCTTCAGCAATATTAGTGTTGGATTGTCTCCAGAACAAACCACTGTTATACAATGACCCGCCTAATTACCCTAACTTTACCCTAATTACCCTAGTGAAGCCTTTAAATGTCACTTTAAGCTGAATACTAGTGTCTTGAAGAACATCTAGTCTAATATTATGTGCTGTCATCATGGCAAAGATAAAACACATCAGTTATTAGAGATGAGTTATTAAAATTATTATTATGATTAGATTAATGATCAGAATTGTGTTGAAACAATATGTGCTTTTCTTAAACTGAAATTAGAGGGAAAACTTTGCATAGGGGGGCTAATAATTCTGACTTCAACTGTACACACACACACACACACATATACTGTATATATACATATATATGAGCAATATCACACAAGTAGCAGTGCGATATGGCTGTATATCAGCACTGGTGGGTGCGTTGTGTCCCACCAGTGCTGATATACAGCCATATTGCACTGTTACTCGTGTGATACTGCATTTATACAACAGTTCGACGGTACAATCGTGTGTATATAAAAAAGATAATCAAACATGGAGAGTCTCAAAACCCTTTTGTTTGACGAACTACTTTCTTCCGCCGTTCATTCACATCTGCAGCTGATGAGAACAGCAGAAACCGCTGCTACTTCACCAACATCACTGTAGAGCTAGTGTTTGAGTGATTCTCTAACGTAATGTTGATGATAATAGTAATGATAAACATTACTATTAAATTAATATTAAATATGAGGAACTGCTGGAGGAGTGCAGATTTAATGGAGTGTGTTAGACCGCACGGCGTATGTTA
>CAIGQQ010028915.1:15674-27499 GCA_903798035.1 Danio albolineatus | reverse complement strand
CAACTGCAATACCATAGTAACTGCGTAGCAACACACTGAAAGCCCAAATACACATTAGCAACTGCATACCTAGATTAAAAACACTATAACACCATAGCAACTGCATAGCAACACACAGAAAGCACTATTATAACCTAGCAACCACATACTAAAGTTACATTGTAAACACTATAACACCATAGCAACTGCAACACCATAGTAACTGCGTAGCAACACACTGAAAGCCCAATTACACATTAGCAACTGCATACCTACACTAGAAACACTGTAACACCATAGCAACACAATAAAAGGACTGTAACACCCTAACAACTGCCTAGCAACACACTTCACTGAAAACACCCTTGCTCAGGACAGCACAGCAGTAAAACTCTGGCCATTTTTTTGTGCATGTGAACAAAACGACTACAATTCTCTCCCCTTGTTTGATCTGCCGTGACTCTGTCTAACTCGCTACATTAGTGTGGATGCGACAGCATTATTGGATTACCTAAACGAGCTTAAAGGAATAATCAAGAGCCAGTCCTGGTAAACGGTGCCAGTTGTTTGTTATATGTAGCACAGACCTAATACAATTAACAGCATACTGAACACATATCATATCATTTAACACAGAATATATACGTTAAAATAAAAGAAAACGTATTATTTATTAATTTTAGTTTAATTGTAAATTGTTCAATTGAAGGTTTGAACAGACTCATTGGAAATTAGAGCCTCTACTTACATTTTTTGTGAAAATGGGGGAAAAAAAGTACTTAAACACACCCTTGACTGCCGTTTCAGGGTAAAATGAACACTAGGGGGCAGTATGACGAGTACAACTTTTGTTGCTTTTCATTCATTCATTTTCTTTTCAGCGGAATGAACCGCCAACTTATCCAGCATATGTTTTACGCAGCGGATGCCCTTCCAGCTGCAAACCCATCACTGGGAAACACTCATACACTCTCATTCACTCACATACACTATGGACAAGCGTACTCAATTCACCTACCGTGCATGTAGTTGGACTTTTGGGGGAAACCGGAGCACTCCACGCCAACTGACTCAGTCGATGCTCGAACCAGCGACCTTATTGCTGCGAGTCGATTGTGCTACCCACTGCGCCATCATGACAACCTTGTTGCTTTTCACATTAATGATATTTACAGGGACATTCATTCATTTTCTTGTCGGCTTAGTTCCTTTATTAATCTGGGGTCGCGACAGCGGAATGATCCGCCAACTTATCCAGCATTTGTTTTACGCAGGGGATGCCCTTCCAGCTGCAACCCATCTCTGGGAAACACCTGTCAGGGTTCTGCCACTCTTGTCTAGTTAATTCCTGTTTTTTGTGGCAGAGCCCGGACGCTAGCTTTTGTCTAGTCATATCTGTTGTCATTGTCTGTATGAGCGCCGGTTGTGGGCGCGCTCGGACCTTGCGCGCTCCCGTGTGATGCGGGCGCGCGGGACCTGGGCGTGTTCGCGATCGCGCGCTCTCGTCCTTGTGACCTGTTTGTCTGCAGCGTGTGTTTTCTTTCCCAGCGCCTTTTTAGTCTAGTCTGGTTCGGTTTCGGGTGGCGCTGGGGTTGAAACATGCACGCTGCGTGTGTGAGCGCACGGTAGGATGTTTACATTTTATCGTGTGCTTGTGTCTTGCGTTCAGTCCTCTGTGTTTAGCACGTGGTGTGTGTTTACACACACACACCGCGTGCTCGTGTCGTCATGTGTTCTAGTCTTGTGTGAGTGCGTGGCTTGTGTTTGTCATGCGCTCTCTGTCTATTGTCTAGCCCCACCCTCCTTGTTAACCCATTATTAGTTTATTATGTTCACCTGTCTGTTTGTTAATCATGTCTGCTTTAAATTCTCCTCATGTCTGCTGTCCTGTGCCAGTTCGTCGTCGATCCTCCTCCTGTCTAGTCCTGTCCAGCCTTGTCCAGCCCTGCTCTATTCCCTCCAGCCAGAGTCAAGTTTGTTTTTTGATTGTTTGTTTGTTTTGTTAATGTTTTCCCCCTCGGGGTAGTTTGTTTTTCCTGTTTCCTTTTATTTTTTATTATTAATAAATACCCATTTTATTGCATTTGAGTCCTCGCTCTCCTTTCCCCAACCCCAACCGTGACAACACCCATATATTCTCATTCACACTCATACACTATGGACAATTTAGCTTACCCAATTCACCTGTACTTGCATATCTTGTACTGGGAAACCGGAGCACCCGGAGGAAATCCACACAGAGATGCCAACTGACCCAGCCTAGGCTCGAACCAGCAACCTTCTTGCTTTGAGGCGACAGCACTACCTACTGCGCCACTGTGTCGCCCATTTACAGAGACATATGGAGGAATAACTGATTATTTTCATGCAGCTTTTTTGTTGTTGTACAATGCCAAGTAGTAAGGCAAGGTGCAAATATAGTAAACAAATAGGGAACTCCAACAACTACATAATTTAATGAAATAAAATAAATGTCAACGCGTTTCGGCTTACAAGCCTTCTTTAGACCACATCGCGTACAAAAAAACATCACATACAAACATTGGAAAAGCCTTTAAATATTTAATCTTGACTTTTTTTGTAATTATACACATTATACACAATTATAATTATATACATTACCAGTCAAAAGTTTGTGGTAATTTTTTTTAACTAATCTTGTTTAATAATTTAAATAAGGAATTTTGCCCACGTCTTGCAATTTTACGAAAATACAGTCTGATTGCATAGCTTTTATTCTGCTCCTAGCCAAACGACTAATACTGCTTAGGTAGAAGAATCAGAAACCTCCAACCCCAACACAGTGGATCCGTGATGTCCTCTTCTTCCTAAAGTTGGAAAAAATTCGACTGTCTAGAGCAGTGTTTCTCAACTGGTGGGTCGCGACCCAAAAGTGGGTCGCAGGAACATTTTCAGTGGGTCGCGGAGTGTGTGGTCAAAAAAACAACAGTTTAATTTTTAACTTGTTTTGCGTATACCGGACTTTTATTTTGAAATGCGCGCGTGACAACCGATCCCTTTGGAATCAACGTGGAAAGCGTCACGTTGCCGAGCAACATAGAGAGTCAGCTGGTGGAGCTGTCTTGTGATAAGACGCTGAAAAAGAAATTCAGTGAAGTGCGATCAAACCCATCCCATTCAGAACTACGTATCTGTATGAAAGTGGCTTCTCTTCCTTGGTGCAGCTTGAGTCCAAGCAAAGGAACAGGTTGGACATAGAGCAGGATCTTCGGGTAGCACTGTCTACCATCACTCCTGACTGAAACTCTTATCACATCAGTAAAGCACATCCTCAGTTATCTCATTATCTTCCCAAATTACTGTTAAGTGAAACAGATGTTTATAATTGCTGTCATATTAGATGTAGAAATGGTTATGGATTCATTTTTCAATTGTCTGGTTTGTTCTGTTCAACAGGATCAGTGTTCATGTTTTATTAACAGTTCAGTTTTGTTTATGGTAACAACCTTTCCTTACCCTAACCGCTGTTTACAGTGTTTGTCGTTTTTACTAATTATTTCTATAATTTGATACATTTTGTTAAAGGTCAGCAATAAAATATTGTTTATTTGTAAGTCTTGCTGATTTTCTCATGATTTTTCTGTCACTACTTGTGTATGTAAACAAATGGTCCCACTTTATATAGTGTCGCTTATACCTGTGAACTTACATGGTAATTAGATGTGTAAGTAGTATGCAACTACAGTGTATGTACACACTGATATATAGTATTTACTTGTGTAATACTGGTGTAACTGCACTCATGTAACAACCCACTGAATAGTATGTGTAAGTACAGATGTGTAACAGGACATTGGTAACAACACTAGGAAAGTACACATCTGTAACAAGAGTTATGTAAGGTCATTGTGTAACAACAATATGTACTTGCAGATGTTTTCCCACATCCACACCTGTTTGCAGATCATGTACTTGTGAACACTGTATGGCAGAACTAATGCTGCATTAGAAGGTTTCACCTTGTGATACCGGGGTACTTACATGGTAACTCCACAGGAACTGTCCACTTAATATAAAGTGTAAAATGGTCACAAATTACTGTTCATGCATTCATTCATTTTCTTTTCGGCTTAGATGGGTTGCAGCTGGAAGGGCATTCGCTGTGTAAAACATATGCTGGATACGTTGGCGGTTCATTCCGCTGTGGTGACTCCAGATTAATAAAGGGACTAGGCCGAAACGAAAATGAATTTTATTTTACACTTTATATTGTGGACCGTTCCTGTGGAGTTACCATGTAACTACACTGTTATTAAAGTGTTGCATAGAAGATATTTCTACAAGTTACACTGTAATTTGTGACCATTTTACACTTTATACTGAGTGGACAGTTCCTGTGGAGTTACAGTGAAACCTTCTAATGCAGCATTAGTTCTGCCATACAGTGTTCACAAGTACATGATCTGCAGACAGGTGTGGAAGTGGGAAAACATCTACAAGTACATATTGTCGTTACACAATGCACTTCCATAACTTTTGTTACAGATGTGTACTTTCCTAGTGTTGTTACCAATGTCCTGTTACACATTTGTACTTACACACACTATTCAGTGGGTTGTTACATGAGTGCAGTTACACCAGTGTTACACAAGTAAATACTATGTACCAATGTGTACATACACTGTAGTTACACACCACTTACACATCTAATTACCATGTAAGTTCACAGGTATAAGCGACACTCAATATAAAGTGGGACCCAACAAATAAATACAAATTAATTATAATTCCAAAAATTATATTACAGTTCCTAAAAATTTGGGTCACGGCTTGATGACCATGTAAAAACGTGGGTCCCGTGGCCAAACCAGTTGAGAACCACTGGTCTAGAGGTTCATCTAACCAGTTTAAGAAAATCTGGGACCCATTTAGGAAATATATCCAAGAGCATGTTTTATTGTCAAATATCGACCAAGTCCTTGTTCCAGCAAATTGATTCTTTTTTTGTATTACAGTGATTTCTGAAGGATCACGTAACTCTGAAGACTGGAGTAATGAAGATCATCTTTAAAGTTACTGGAATAAATTATTAAATTAAGGTATAATCTACATTTGCACAGTTATTTTATAGTGCAATAACATTTACAAATTGTACAATGTGTACTGTATTTTTGATGAAATAAATGCAGGTAAGCAGGAGAAGCTTATTTTAAATCATATAAAAATCATGTAAAAATGTCCCAACACAAATCGATTAAGCTAAATTAACAAACTGAAGTGGATTGAACCTAATATTATTACAACACAGGCTCATTCTGAAAGCGTAGCCCTGTATACATTTCTGGAGATCACAAATTATGTAGCCAGAAGTACTGTATGCATGGCTGCTTTTACTCTTTAAAGCGAACGATACAAGACAGTTGGTTTTCACGCTAACAGCTGACTGCTTACCTCCATGTGGACGGCATTCCCGTTACCAGTTTGTTCAGTAGCTTGTCATGTACATTGGCGTACTTGAGACGCAGAGAGGAGTTGAACATGTTGACGGATTTCAAGTCTGGCGAAGAACGGTTCCAGAAAGCTGAGAAGACAAAAGCAGAAGCCAAAAAAATACAATAAACAAGTAAAAACAGGGTGAGAATGTGGTAAAGTCTGAAAACATGGTAAAAATCAGCCTGCCGTGAGGGCTTTTCCTTTTCTGGATTACTTTTTAAAACTGTCGATTGGGTTTAGGAAAGTGTGTGTGCGCTGGTCAATCGGTGCTTTTGAAAACACTATCGGTTGGGGAGGGAGGAGGGAGGGTCAGTCGATCAGTCGGTGTCCATAACCCTCAAAGCTGTTTAGAATAAAATGTTAAGAGATAGTGTGACACGACACACACCTATGTGTGCCTTTGATGCACCCCTTGATGCTTCTTATGTCCTTGTCGCAGCACCAGTAGCACCGAAATTCATATGCTGATTCGGTCCGGTCCATACCGGTTTCATAGGTACTGGTGCCATAGTGGCACAGAGTTTCAGTACCCAACCCTACTACTAAATGCTGCTTGTTAATAGTTCATACAGCAGTAATTGGGTTTAGGTATAAGGGAAGTGATATCTAGGGCCAGACGGAATCTGCGGATTCATGCAGAATGATTTTGGGAGTATCATAACTTAAATCTTAATATATAAAATAAAAAGTAATACCATTTTAACATTTATTTAATGTTTACAATGCGAATCTAATTAGATCCACTTTATTTGGTAAACAAAGCAAGTCTTTTATATAAAATATGAATGTTTTCATATTAGTCAATAATATTACTGAAATTATTTTGAAAACTGATTAAATAGACATTTACTACAGTAAATAAACAGAATTAATGATGGGCTAAAATCTGCGGAAATCTGCACGCGCTGATTCTGTGTGGCCCTAGTGATATCTAAAATCAGTAGTGATATAAATGTGCTAATAAACACTTCAAATCTTAACAATAGGCAGGACTAATAAGCCAGCAGTAAACAGTGTGATAGCTGTTGCTTTAAAAGCAGAGACGTGGCTCTTTATTTTCATACATACTGTAAGCCAAGGGTGACCAACCCTGCTCCTGGAGATCGACCAACCTGCAGATTTCAGTTGCAGCCCAAATCAAACACACCTGCCTGTAATTATCTAGTGCTGTTCAGGTCCTAATTATTTGGTTCAGGTGTGTTTGATCAGGGTAGGAGCTGAACTCAGCAGGAAGGTCAATCTCCAGGAGCAGGGTTGAGCACCTGCTATATTTGAGTAAGCTATATTTGAAGAGTTTGATTGCAAAACGCGATAAACGCCATTTTTTGACATTTGGATTTTATGATTGTAAATCACTGTTCAGATGTTCCTTATCTATATGTGAACTGCTGCCATTAACTCAATTTAAGAATGAACATTTTAGGCCGAATACAAAACGTATTTTTTCACAAAACGCGATATCCACCAGACCAGTTTCTTTACAAAGTGCGCTATAACAGTTATAGAACTGTTATATATAGAGCAGTATATGTGCGAGTTCAGCATCCCCTGAGGAGAGTCACCGCCGGCGAAGTGCTGCGAGTTTGCTCATTGATTTAACGATAATATCAAAACATAAAAACATGTTTTTAAAAAGAGGATTCACTAGGCTAACTAAAAGCGTTTGCCATTTAATTGTTTATACTGTAGGCGAGCTGTCAGTCACAGGCTACGTCCGTCTGTCAGTCAGAGAATCAAAGCTTCAGAGTCCAGCTAACCTCATGGATTTTGATGACGGATTGGAGCCGGTCATTCCAGCTGCATAATAATAATGATAATAATAATAATAATAACTTATTATTCTTATAACAGTGAAAAAAGTGATTAAATATGACAGGACGAGGTGAGCTTGTGATACTGCGCCATCGCGGCTCCGCCCGCTCTGATCATACAGGTTTGGTTTTCAGCAGCGGTGTTCAGGAGCCTCCACTCTTTCTGTAACGAGCTACAAGTCATTTATTTAACTAACTTAATCTTACTTCTCTATATTATAACTAATCACAGTTAGTCTGAAGCTGTTTAAGGATGGTTGAAGCGATAAACATCCTACAGTTAGTTTGCTCTGCAGCTCAGCCGGTATGTTGTTATCCGACCTTTTCATTCAGGGACTGGCCTGGATTACTGGCACACGCCATAGGCACATTATGTCTATTATGGCATTATGTGTTTGAATATTATGAATATTTACGATCTATTGATAAATTATTGTTAATTTTCCCACTGATGATCCAAAAGATTTCTTCAAATGCCGCAGTGAAGCTGCTTAACGCCATTGGTGCCCCAGCAAAAAAAAAAGTTATATTATATTGTGTATGTTCTGGCCAAAACTATCTAACTAACTCAGAATCTTATTATTAATAATCAGTCTTTGTATATACTGTTCCATATAGTTTTTATTAATTTTAATCAATTTAAGATGTTTGACAATGTTAAGATAAATATGCTGCATTTTGGCATGCTTTTTGACTGATTTATGAACTATTTATTGACATAAAATTCAATAAAAAATCTCCTGGATTTGAAGAATATGTGTCCCTGGCCTTCACTGAGCTCAAGTAATAGTTTAATGTACAGAAATTGTGAATAAAGTTGACTGTTGATGTATTCAATAATAATGTCAAATAACCAACATTTCTCAAAATATATCTCGTTTAGCAACCAAACTCTTCATTTCTAGAAAATTAGGTTGGTTGGCTGGTTTTATCTGGTCGACCAGCCTGGTTTTAGAGGAGTTTTGATCATTTCCAGGCTGTTTTCCAGCCATTTCCAGCCTGGTCTTAGCTGGGAGTTGACCAGCTAAAACCAGCTTGACCAGCCCAAACCAGTTATGTCCAGCTTAAACCAGCCTGGTCAAGCTAGTTTTAGCTGGTTTAACCTGGTAATTTCTGGTCAGCCAAGACCAGCCTGGAAATGGCCAAAACCCCTCTAAAACCAGGCTGGTCGACCGGATAAAACCAGCCAACCAACTTAGACTGGTTTAAGCTGTTTTCTTCAGCAGGGTACTCTGAAGCGTGTCAAACTTAGGTAAAACTACTGTTAATTTATGTAAACGCTGCCTGGGAAAGAGTTAAGCATCTGTAATAATGCTGAAACGTTAATAAATCAATTTCCTAAAACAAACAGCGAGCCTGTTGACCTACGACACTCCTGGTATTTTTGCTCTGAGGTTTGCAAATATTTGTTAAAAGTTCAGCAGTGACTTTTTCAAAAAATGTTCTCAATTGATCCTCTAAGCAATAAACAGGACCCTTGACTCCAGAATGACCCTGAAACAGAAACTATACAGCGCTTCTGCTAATCCCCAACATAACCTGGCTGACCAGAACACTGAGTTAGAGGCCAGAGATAATTCTTCAGTTAAACATCAGTCTTTATGACCCCAGGAGGCGTATCGCACTATTATCTGCAGCGCTTCAGCACAAGATGATAAGTTACACTGTAAAGAGTATCCATAAATGAGCGGTTCTCCATATTTTTGATGTTGAAGAGTGATCCTGTGTAATAGTCTGCAGTGCTGTATTGTATGTTGGTGTTGTATATTGCGCTACAGAAGCCTTGTAATAAACTGCAGCACATTTTCTGTTATTTTACAGACTTATTTCTCTAGATATTATTTCTTATACTTTATACTATGGGCGGCAGAGTGGCTTAGTGATTAGCACTGTGGCCTCACAGTATGAAGGTTGCTGGCTCGAGTCCTGGCTGAACTCCAGTGTGGAGTTTGCATGTTCTGCCCATGTTGGTGTGGGTTTCCTCCGGGTGCTCAGGCTTCACCCATAGTCCAAACACATGCGCTATAGGGGAATTGATTAACTAAATTGGCCGTAGTGTATGAGTGTGTGTGTGTATGTGTGTGTGTGTGTGTGTATGTGCGTGTGTTTCCCAGTACTGGGTTGCTCTTATAAATAAGGGACTAAGCCGAAGGAAAATTAATAAAATGAAATAAAATAAAATATACATTTTTTAAATAAAACAAAACAAAATAAAATAAAATAAAACAAAATAAAACAAAATTAAATTAAATAAAAAATAAAAAATAAAACAAAATAAAATAAAACAAAATAAAATTTTATTTAATAAAAGAAATAGAATAAATAGAATTAAATTTAATTAAATTAAAAACAAAATTAAATTAAATAAACAAAACAAAACAAAACAAAAATAAATAAAAATTAAAATTAAAAATTAAATTAAATTAAATTAAAAATAAATAAAAAAATTAAAAAATAGAATAGAATAAAACAAAAATTAAATAAAAAAATAATAATAATTGAAAAAATAATATAAAATAATTAAATCAAAATAAATAAAAAAATTAAATAAAACAAATTTTAAAACAATATAAAAAAATTATAATAAAATAAAAGAAAACAAACTTTTTTTATTATTTAAATAAATAAAATAAAACAAATAAAATAAAAAATAAAAATAATAAAAATAATAAAATTTAAAAATTAAAAATAAAGCGAACCTAAATGAAATGAAATAAATAAAATTAAACAAAAATAAAAAGCATAAAACAAAATAAAATAACATAAAATAAATACAATTTAAAAAATAATTAATTAAACGAAATGAAATTAACATTAAAGACAAGCAGATCATGCTACAGGCTAGGCATGGGCCGGAATAAGATTCTGACGTTATGATAACCTTGGATAAAAATACCACGGTTTCACAGTATTGTGATTACTGCTCTAAAATAAGTTTGTTTTACCCAGACATTTAAAAATAACAACAACAAAAAAAACTTTTCCCAATCGAACACAATTTATTTTATTTTAAGAAACATTTATAATATTTCTGAACAGTAAATATGTCAGGCTAAATAATTAAAACACATCACTGATTTCTGCTGTCTTCAGTCTCAAAAACACAGATTTCTACACAACAAATAAAAAAAAAACACATTTAAAAAACTTACATATACCTTGAAAACGGTATAACATTTTAGCATATAGTATTAAAACCTTGACTTTTCCAAACTGCGCTAAACCTTGAAACCGGTTATCCTTCCATGCTTACTACAGGCACACTTTTAATGTACAAGAAAAATCTTTATTTTATTCATTCATTCATTTTCTTGTCGTCTTAGTCCCTTTATTTGTCTGGGGTCGTCCTTTATTTTATTTTAAGTAGTTATTTATTATTATTACATATTCAGCAACATTATTATGAAAGCAACACAGTTACTTTCCATCAGTTTCAAGCACTTTATCCTAAATCTGAGCTCTTTTGGAACCACAGAAACAAGCCGGCTCATTTCTGACCCTAAAAATGAATGGTGTATGCCAGGGGTGTCCAAACTCGGTCCTGAAGGGTCGGTGTCCTGCAAAGTTAAGTTCCAACCCCAATCAGACACACCTAGGCTAGCTAATGAAGCTCTTACTAGGCGTTCTAGAAACATCCTTGCAAGTGTGTTGAGTCAAGTTGGAGCTAAAATCTGCAGGACACCGGCCCTCCAGGACCGAGTTTGGACATGCCTGGTGTATGCAGAATCATAAGACAACCTGAGGATTCAAGTTCAAGCACTTCTAAGCATTTGCATCAGTTGTATGTGAACCCTGCGTGACAGAAAGGTGTCCTGAGGTGAGGTCAGGTCAGGCCTTCACGTGAAGATGTACAGCTAGAGGACATTACTCATTTGCAGGGGTTGAAAGCGCAGCAGTTTAATGATTTAGGACGTTATCTGCTTCTCCTGAATGAGTTGAACCCCAGCGCTGTCCTAGCTTGACTCCTCAAACTTTCACCACACACACACACATTGAAGCAGATCTGGACTTTGCTTTGCGTAGACAAACACAATTCTTTCCCCTTCTCTTTAACTCGGGACAACGTGGCCTTTCCGTTTTAAACAAGCTGTTGTCGTAATGGCTTGACCCCCGTTTACGGTCATGCATGACTCTGGAAGCGATGACCTCTCGCTTTCACATTAACCCGATGCCGTGCATTGCTGTTATGCAAAGCAGTGTTTGCATTATTGATGATTGATCACATGCAGTGGTGCAAAAGCAAACCTCAGTGTGTGTCAACAGATTCATCTACTGTTAAACTGAACAACAACACACGCAGATGTCCTGACGCTAGGCTATTACAGTGCGCAACAGTAAGAGCTAGCTGTTAAAGTTTGAGGACAAACTTTATGGTGGCTTGAAAAGCTTGTTGGAAGTAGCTTATTTAGTTAGAAAAAGCATCAAGTTGGCTAAAATTACTATACTAGCATGAATTAGCATGTTGTTAGCATGTTTTCAACATGAATTAGCTTGTTGTTAGCATGTTTCCAGCATGAGTTAGCATGTAACTATTACAATTCTAGCATGTTGTTAGCATGATTCCAACATGAATTAGCATGT
>CAIGQQ010028913.1:46801-68979 GCA_903798035.1 Danio albolineatus | reverse complement strand
AATTAAATTAAATTAAATTAAATTAAATTAAATTAAATTAAATTAAACAATATTTATGATTTATTTATTTAATAAAAGACATTTAAATAAAATATATTTTATATATTTTTTCTTATATACATTTTAGAATACAACATAGAAAAATACATTAATGAAATTTAAATAAATAAATAAATAAATAAATAAAGGTTTGTAAATAAAACAATAAAAATAAATCAGTCAATAAAAAAGGTTTGTTTAAATAAAAAAGTAAAAATCAATAAACAAAAATACATAAGCAAACAAACAAACAAAAAAATAAATAATTATTTTATAGATTTTAGAATACAAAATACAAAAAAATAAAGAAATTAAATTTGAATGAATGAATGAATAACTAACTAAATAAATCCATGCATACATACATAAAAATAAATTTATAAATAAGTATAGGTATGTTTAAATTAAAAAGTATAAATAAATAAAAAGTATAAGTAAATGAATAAATAAACAAACAAACAAACAAACAAACAAACTTTTTAATGTCCAAAAATATATTATTCGTATACAGTATAATGTACTACGGCCAGCAATAATAATAATAAATAAATAAATAAAAGATAATAATAACAATAATAATAATAATATTTACAAACTACACATTTTAAGGAATATTTGCACACATTTTGTACTATATTTATTTTTCTTTAAAACACAGTTATTGACCTTATTCTCCACGTACGAGCGGGCACTGCCATTTGAATCTTTTTGGCTCGAGACTTGCGGTCTCATTTACTTCCATTCATTCTTAGAGGTTAAAAACAGCTCGTTTTGCTGCATAATGTTGCAAACTGACATTTTCTTATTATATTATTCTGCTTGGTCTGTATAGTCATGCAAACACTTGTTTGTAGAGCGAGTAGATTGACTGTTTTTCTGCCGTTTATTATTCGCCGCATTGAAGAATGAGGTCAATAAGAACAGTTATATATTTATAATAATCCATATCTTTCAAATACACATTTACTTTCCCATCATTTTGGCGCTTTCAAGCTTCTACTTTAAAGACTAGTTTTACACCTTATGTTTATATTATATATTGCCAGTATTGTATCAATTTACACATTTTTAACACACTAGTCTGTGCTGATATTAAGTAAATAATTATTCTATAATTATTTTTCCTGCAAACCATTCCTTTAAATAACATTGCTACACTTCTATTTTTGTCAGAAGGTCAAAAGATATCAACCTGCACTCTGCAACTTTTTATTTGCTTTCTTTTTGGAGCCCACATGAAAATGCACATCAAAATAGAGCTGGGACTTGTCCTGATTCAGCAAGAGCATCTTTCCATCCGGATGTACAGTAGAAGCAGCTCTGCAGACTGAAGGAAGAGGCCTATTAGAGACACACATTTCTGACTTCCTGCCAGTCCCTTTGGGCCGCCGGATAATAATAGTTTCTTTGCCACTTTTTTTTTTTTTTTCTTCTTCTTTATACCATACATTACTGTGCTCTCGGTTTACTTAGATGTTTCAGCATCCATCCAGTGCTGTTGTTCTCCTTTCTCCTACTCTGTCCTTCCACTCTCTTATCCGTCTGTGTAAGAACTGCAGAAGCTCTTGAGGGTTTGATTAGTGAGACGGATGGAGCGATTTAAATCAGAGAGGGGGCTCCTCATCAGACCCTTTTGTGTGGAGAAAAAGGGGCTTTAATTACTCTTTGCGCCAGTTTCATTAAATATCTCGTTCCTGGTGTAAATGTTTGTGCGCTGAGCAACAGCAGAGAGACAGACAGATGGAGAAAGGGATGCTGGATTCTAGGGCTGAACAATATGTCGTTTGAGCATTGATAAGGCGATGTGTGTATCCACAGTAGTCGCATCGCAGGATTCGATTATTTATTAAAGATTAAAATATATTATTTATATTTGCATCTCATATTTATAAATATTCAAATTTTATAATTACAATTATTTAGACATTAATGACCATGATATTTTATGTTTTATTGTAAATTTTTTATGTTTGAAAACTGTTAAATATCTTTTTACTTTAATTTTTGCTCTGTCGTTCATTAATTCGTTTTCTTTTCGGCTTAGTCCCTTTATTAATCTGGGGTCACCACAGCGGAATGATCCGCCAACTTATCCAGCATGTGTTTTACTTGATCATCCCAGTCAATCTAAATGAATGTAATCTTTACAAATAGAGCTATGCAGACCATCTGATAAAAAGTATATTTATATTGCATATACACTCACCGGCCACTTTATTAGGTACACCATAGTAGTACCAGGTTGGACCCCCTATTTGCCTTCAGAACTGACTTGAAGGTACTGGAAATATTCCTCAGAGATTTTGGTCCATATCGACATGATAGCATCAGGCAGTTGCTGCAGATTTTTCGGCTGCACATCCATGATGCGAATCTTCCATTCCACCACATCCCAAAGGTGCTCTATTGGGTTTGATCTGGTGATTGTGGAGGCCATTTGAGTACAGTGAATTCAATGTCGTGTTCAAGAAACCAGTCTGAGAGGATTCGCGCTTTATGACATGGTGTGTTATCCTGCTGGATATCAGAAAATGGGTACACTGTGGTTATAATAGGATGGACATGGTCAGCAACAATACTCAGGTAGGTTGTGGAGTTGACATGATGCGCAATTGTATGCCAAGAAAATATCCCCCACATCATTACACCACCACCACCAGCCCGGACTGTTAATACATGGCAGGATGGATCCATGCTTTCATGTTGTTGATGCCAAATTCTGACCCTACCATCCGAATGTCGCAGCAGAAATCGAGACTCATCAGACCAGGCAACATTTTTCCAATTTCTATTGTCCAATTTTGGTGAGCCTGTGCAAATTGCAGCCTCAGGTTCCTGTTATTAGCTGACAGGAGTGGCACCCGTTGTGGTCTTCTGCTGCTGTAGCGCATCCGCCTCAAGGTTGGATATGTTGTGCGTTCAGAGATGCTTTTCTGCAGACCTCGGTTGTAACCAGTGGTTATTTGAGTTACTGTTGCCTTTCTGCTAGCTCAAACCAGTCTGGCCATTCTCTTCTGACCTCTGGCCTCAGCAATTTGAACCAACAGAACTGCCACTCACTGGATATTTTCTCTTTTTCAGTTTGTGAAGTACTCAAACCAGCTTATCTGGCACCAACAACCATGCCATGTTCAAAGTCACTTAAATCACCTCTCTTCCCCATCTTGATGCTCAGCAAATGCATTGAGTTGCTGCAATGTGATTTGCTGATTGGAAACTTCATTAACGGGCAGTTGGACAGGTGTACCTAATAAAGTGGCCAGCGAGTGTATGAGCAAAGCTTTGAGATTTGTCCAGAACCCATCACCCTGTTTTATATTCCCGATGTCTGTCACCCTAACAGACACATTTATTGCGTTTAATCAGGACACTAGTCTGCGGATCAGAAAGTCCCAGAGAGAGAGACGGAGTGTGTGTGAAATGGGCTAAATGGGCTTTTGTGAGGCGAGGACGTGACGCGGGTCCCCAGGGATCATCAGGAGATCCTTCAAATTGATAATCACCATTCCTCATTACCGCAACTTCCTGCGCTTTACTCGCCACTTCATTTCCTAATTACTTGATTATATATCTAAGATGATTCATTAACGATCCGAGCTTGGTTTTTGCAAATAGTTTACACCAGTCATTAATTACCCTGGGCTTTTCCCCTCTCTGATAATGAGAGCCAGATTCTGACTCTGATTCTCTGCCTCTCGAGTGCTCCTCTGCTCAAAGCTCACCTCATTTTGGGTGAAGATTTGATTCATTATCCGGCAGTGCCTCTTGACTTTCAGTTTGCTAATGCTATTTGCGCTGTAGCTGAAGTCATTCGAGAGGGGGATTTGAGCCAAAATTACTGTTGTTTAAACATCTAAGGACACGCGTTTGAAGAAATATGCTTTATTTCAACTCCCCGAGTGCTTTCTTTCCAGGTAAACATCGCTTCTTGGCTGAGAAACTGTTGTAACCTTCTGTGATAGCGTGGTTTGTTCTTGTGGAATTGGTTTTGATGCAGATTTGTGGAATTGTTATAAGGTTGTGGGATTGATTCTCCGAACACTCGTGGATATATGCGGCTGCCAATTGTGTAATTGAATTGAATGACATCCGTAGATGGTCAGGTCAAAAGTTCAACTTAACATTGAAGTGATTCCAAGGTAAAACAGTGGATTCAAGCCAAACGCACAATGAACTGATATACCATTTTTTTCCGCAGTGTGGTTGCTGTTCTTGCAAGTATTGGATAAAGAAAATAATAATTCTAGCGCCTTATAAAACATGAACTACGGCCTTGAGATTGTTGAGCTTCACCATTCATTGTAGTTAATAATACCAAATCTGCTTTAAAACACAGAGTATTTGAATGGACTTTGTTAAAGCAGCTTGAAAATTAATTAGAGCTTCCGTCCCAAAGGAATTTTAGCCTTTTCGCTTTAGTCTTCACTCAGAACTCCAACACGAAGATTGTGAGGTTTGTTCTTATATGGCGGAGCTATAAAAAGGAAACACACTTGCCACAGTATTGCTTTTGACACAAAAGCCGGCCTATCAGTCTATAAGCAGAGCCGTATGGAATCAGCTCACTTTTTTTTTTTTTGGAGACTTTTTCAGATTGATTGTGGGTGGAAATCTGCAGCAGGGATAGAGAAATGTGTTTAAAGGTACTGAAAGTCCTACACCGCTGAAAGCAATGTCAAATCATTCAAAATATTCACCTCTTGCCTTATAAATGCACACAGTGTATGTAAAACTTTCAAACTGCAGTGGGAAAATGAATGGCAGGAGTTTGTATTCGATGGAAATGTTGCATACCGAATGCCAGAATTTGGTGTTCACATGGAGTTTACTAAAGTTTACATAGAAAATATAGTAAATGCAGAGTGTTAGCTTTAAAGAGCCCCTATTATACATTAAAAAGGGTCATATTTTGGTTTTGGGGGTCTCCAACAGCAGGCTAATATGCATGCATTGTCAAAAAACACGTTCATTGTCTTATAATTTACATCTATTTTTACCTCATTATCCCAGCGACTCCTATATGAATCGTTCAGCAATTCATTTGTTCCAAAACCCCTCCTTAGCGCGATGCTAAAGTGCGCTGATTGGATCGATGACCCAGTCTGTTGCGATTGGTCGACATCATTCAGCACGAGAGAATGCCCACCACGGCTTGTCAATATTGAAGTAGTCATAGTGTGTAAGTGAGCATATGTGCCAACACTTGTTTTTCCCGGGAGTCGCCCGTATTTCAGACACCTCACCCCCGAAACTAACCCCCCGGTCTCCCAGCATATTCCCAGCTCTGTTCTTAACCAGAAGTAAAAACAGCGACACACATGCAGTATTAATGCACACAGCGGCAAAAGCTGAACCATCATGAAACAGTATCGCCGCGCGTGTGTAGGAGAGCTGATGTAGCCATAGCAACGACAAATAGCAGAGGAACACGAGTTCACAAACGCATTTTAATCCATAAACAAAACGGCACGTGTCGCGTTTACAACATGCTTTTAGATGCGATATGAGAATACAAGTTAACCAGATACACTACAAGCGGTTACAAGTTACAAAACACAAATAAATGCATCATTTAAAAGCTAGAGAAAACAAAGAGGCAACCGTTTTAATCGCACACACTCACACCTGTTGGATAGCAGGCCAGATTCACCGTCAGGCCACCGGGAAACGTCCCGGTGCTCCCTATGGCTAGTCCGCCCTTGCATACAGTCTTTTTTGATCCTTCCTTTAACAAACGGTCGACCAATCCTCCATTGTAAGCGTGTAGATTTCAGAAGCACTCCTCAGAGGGAACACAGCACAAGGCTGGGCTATAATGCTGAGGCATTTCTGCAGAAATAAACCTCAACCACTGACACTTCACTGTCTCATCTCTTGTTCATCTGCACACTTCCAATAATATCCAGCTGAGCACAGTGCTCTTCTCTGTGTTGCCAGATGTAGCTGACTGATTTAAGTCCAAACCCTCTCCAAAAGGTTTTTACCTGCACAGTCAAATTCAAAACCGCCCAATCTGGCAACCTTTGCTTGCCGCTGTTGTTTGTGGGTGGGGTTGGGGGTTTCGAATCCAGTCTGCGCGTGCACAAATGGGCGGGGCTTATGTTTCGTGTTCACGTCATGCCGAAACGGCTAAAGACTCATAAGCACGGCGATTCGTTTGAGGAACTATGAGTCGAGTCTTTTATAGATGAATTAATAGTTTTAAACACTGTGCACTTTCAGATTCAAGCCTTAGCTGGACATTTCACTTCACTTAGAGCTGTTACACACTGCATGCAAGCTCATTTTCAAAAACCCATAATAGGGGCTCTTTAATGTTTCTTAAAATTAAATGTTAAAGTGTAGTGTGGTAATATTCCATATTTCTTTCACTGTAACAGATATATGTACGCTTCAAATCAAACAGACCTATATTTAACTCCATATATGAAAGAGTATTTGCAAAAACGCACAGCATTTTTTATGCTTATGCTTTCATTTAAATATGCATGAATGCAATCTTATGTGTTAGTCAATTAATAATATCCATATTTTTGCATTTGCAGTTTAAGCTATGACAAACCGAAAGCCATTTTGAGATCCTGAGGTTTTTTCCAGTTAGTTTGCCAGCTTTTCTTGCTGTCACTGGAAGCAAAAACATGGATGAAGAAGAACATGATGGTCAGACACATCTCCATCTTTGGTTTCTTCAGGAGCAGTACATTCTGACCTCAAGGGAACTAATCAATAATGCAGACCTGAGTCCTGAATTGCGCTGTCACATCCATCATAATTGAACTTTTTAGCTGGTGGAAAATGCATTACTATCAGTTTAGATTTATTTGTGCAGGTTTCTGCAGTCTGAAAGAGCAGCGCTGCGTGTGGACAGATGCTCCACAGGGACCACCGAGGCTGTTTACAGCCGGCAAGTGTCGTTTCCTATCCATCTCCTTCACTGCCGTACTGGGTTTAAATCAGAGGATAATCTTTTTTTAAATATTTCACCTCGATCTCAGGGGCTGGTGTGGAGGACGTGGGGGTCATCACGGCTGAAGTGGTCCACTTTGTTGTGTGGAAAGTTCGCTCGTTCATTTAAATCTCAAGAAATCATCTTGCTGTTAAAACAGTTGCAACACATGCTGTCAGATTTTCACATTTTCTTCGAACTTGTTTTGAGAGAGATGCTACAAGTGTGCTATAGCCAAATAAATTCTAACATTGTCAGGGCGAATAGGAGGTTACACAATCGAAACCATCACATACTGTCAACCAGATAACATGTACATGTACTGTACCAATGAAAATCTGTGTCTGCCTTACATCATGTGCATGATTATATGGAGTTGGAGTTAAATGATAATGGAGTTAAATGTTAAAATAAGTTTTTATTGTAACCATTTGCGATGGAGACGTGAACAATTTCTGTTTCCATGATTTGAGGCAGAACAACAGCATTTCCTACTATGACTAGGATCCCCTCATGTACTGATTATGGGCTGTATTTAATGTTAAATGCTCCCAATGTGAGTTTTGATACTGTTTATGTGAGAGTTATTGCTATACTACTGAAGCAGCAAAAGATCACCTCAGATCTTGAAAATAATTTGAAAATGAACGTCAGAACTGTGATTCAGTGCAAACCAACAATATCTGTCACTCGGTAGCCTATTAATAATGTTAAAGAGGTTTAAAATGTATTAGATTAAAAGCCTTTACCATTTTGTTGGGGGTGCAGTGGCTGGTATTTAAATGTTTTTCTCATGTCGCGTCCTATTGCAGACAGCAAAACTGCATGTCTATGGAATCTTGCCATTTCTCGTGTTGTTAGGACACTGTGTTAGAGTGTCAGATAAAGTGGCCAATGTTATTGTTATACAATCAAGAAAGTCGCATTTGTAAAATATGAAAACCAATTGTAAACATATAATATGTCTTATTTAGACATAGGACGATAACCGTTTTCAAGGTGTGCCGCAAGTCAAGGTTTTAAAAATGCCAAAACTTTTGTTATACCATTCCCTACGGTTTATGTAAGATTTTTTTTTTTTATTTATCATTTATTTGTTTTTTTAGAGCAACCGTATCTCCAGCAGAAAAGATGTTGTTTTGAAAATTGTAAAGAAATCTGTGTTATTGTAACTAATAAAGACAACAGTTTTTTACCCAGATATTTAAAAACAATATATTTTTGAGCGTTAATCACAATGCCGTGAAACCGTGAGATTTTTAGCCAACGTTATCATACCGTCAGAATCTTATACCGGCCCATGCCTAGTCTTATTGAAATAAACATTAGAATATGTTGATAATTTTTCTGTTTAGATCTCGTGTCCATGCAGACCTTCATTTTCGGCATTTAATTTGAATTTAATTTAATTTGAATTCAGTTTGGTTGGCGCTGTGCCAAATAAATTTTTTAAGTTTACCAAAAAGGTTGATTTAGGTCCGGTTGCTTTAAAATTTTAAGTTAACTCAACTTTTTATTTTTTGAAGATATGGAGAAATCAAAATTTTAAGTCTCCTCACCTGTATTTATTTACTTTCTTTGAACAAACATGGAGTTAAATCATTTTTATGAGTAAATTCAACTCTGAGCTCAAAAATATGTTCATTATTAATTGAGTTAACAATTTGTATGTTGGATTTTTTACAGTGTAGCATCCTCCTTGCACCTACACGCATAACATAATGGGGAATTTTGCGTTCTATAAGAAAAAAAGCTCTATAAAACGTGCTTTTCTGATGGTCGAGTAGTACATTTAAATGAAAATGCTGTACCTGCTGAGTTGTAGGCAGTTTCGGATGCAGCCAATCACTTCCACTTTATTCATACTTTAAATCCAAACCATTAGTTATTTTTTCAGTCATACTATCCAGGGCTGTGCAATTAATCGCAATCGCAAAAAATATTGCGATTTAAACACATGCAATTTCTAAATCGCAAATGCTGCAATTTTATCTATTAATTTATTTTGATTTTTGTTCATGTTCTTGTGAGCATGATTTTAATATGTTAACCAATCAGAGCTGACGCAGCAGACCGGTGGTTTGGATTTACTTTCGTTTTTTATGATTGTTGATTGGCTGGAATTGGGGTTAGTTAATCTTTATTTCTTCATGTTGTCTGTTTTTAAGACAATTTATTACAGTTTTGTTTATCAAGCAGTTAGTGCTACTGTGTACAGTATGTGTTTAACTAGAGTTGAGGTTAGTTCATCTTCATTTATTTTATGTTGTCTGTTTAAAAGACAATTTTACTACAGTTTTATTTATCAAACCTAATACTATGTTATTTCATTGTGAAATGTTTTATTATGCTCTTCTTGTGCACTGAATACATGTAGAATGTGTGTATGTAGCGTGATTCAAAAAGCAAAAACAGCTGCCAAAATCGCAATCGCAATATTCGTTCCAAAAATTGCAATATGATTATTTTGTCCATATAGCACAGCCCTAATACTATCTGCAAAATGCAAATGCAATCAATGCATTTAAAGCAAATGATGACTAAAACATCCCAACCTACAGGACACAAGCACATACATTTAATTCAGTCTGAGGCAGAAACACATTTCCACAGTCCAGATGCACACTGCTGCTTTCATCCTTCACGCTTGGCTATTTTCAGCAAAGAATTTAGCTCTCCCTGATTCACTTCAGCATATTTGTAATTCTTCAGCATTTCTCCTTCCTCTAAGAAGAGATTTGGCTTTAATTGTTGATAAAAGAGCTTTCTTGATTCCGTGAGTTACTTGAAAGGAACCTTGAAGGAAAAAGGTCAATATGAATGTTGTGCTGTAATAAACGAGGGAAGTCAATAGCACCTCATGCCTGCTGTATCGACTGCTTTCACAGATACCAGCTCACGCTTTTTTTTTCCCTCTCCTCCCGCCGTCTGATACATCACTCTCAACTCACACCAGCCCTAAAATTCCTCCATCATTCAATGTTGAATTAATGGTGGTGTATGGTGCTCCCAAACGTACCGCACAGTTTCAGGGATCTACCGAATTCATTGTTTTGCCTTCTGGTGTGCTTTATCTGCTGTAGCAGGGCTGAAAGTATGTCGCCGAGGAGACCATTGTGCTTCTGTTTTGTTGGGGAACCGTTCTGTCTCCGCAGTCTGAAACTTCTGCACTGTGGCGTGATGTAAAATCCTCTGAGACTGTGAGTTGAATACAGCTAAAACCAACTCTATTACCCAGCAGCTTATGGATTTGAATAGTTGAATGCCTAGTAATTACATACGGAGAGAGCTGTGTGTATCTGTCTGTGAGCGTACTGTATGTGTTTGTTGTAGTGCCTTCCATTCAAAGTCAAATGTGGGATATTCCGGTTTGATATCTCAGGCTTGCGAATATAAAGGCATAGTGACATTTGCATGATGACGTAGAAGGAAACGGGACCGCAGCGCTATTGTTTGATTTGCAGATGAATAAGAACGTAAACAATGGTACATGATCGTCGTTGTCCGTTTTCATTGTTGGACTACATGATATTAGCCTAATTTTGGAATGGTTTGTTTGACGTTGAGTGTAAACAACAGTGGGCATGAGGACGCAAATATTTCATAGTGTTTCACAACAACCAATGCCATATCTCAGAAGCTTCATAATATTCTGATAACATGCTTATTTTATTATTATTTTTTAATTAATTTAATTTAATTTTTTTATTTAATTTTATTTCATTTTATACCTATTTTTTATTTTATTATTTTTATACTTATTTTATTTTATTGTTTTTATGCGTTTTTTTTACATTTGTTTTATTTTATTTTATTATTTTTATACTTTTTAAATTGTATTTTATTTTATTTTATTTGATGCCTATTTATTGTATTTTATTGAATTATTTTTATGCTTATTTTTTACATTTATTTAAACATTTTATTAAATAATTTTTATACTTATTTTTTTATTTAATTTAATATTATTTCCTTGTATTTTATTTGATACCTATTTGATACCTATTTATTGTATTCTATTTTTGTTATTTTATACATATTTTATTCATTTGATATTTTTATACTTATTTTTATATTTATTTTTCTATTTTATTTTATTATTTTTATACTTTTAACATTTTTATTTATTTTATTATTTCTATACTTATTTTATTATTTTTATACTTAATTTTATATAATTTAATTTAATTAAATTTTATTTTTCTTTATTTAATTTAACTTTATTTTATTTTGTTTTACTTGATACTTATTTTATACCTATTTATTTTATTTTATTATTTTTATACTTATTTTTTATATTTATTTTTCAATTTTATTTTATTTTATTGACTTTTATTGACAGGATTGGAAATGGTCTGTGAGTTGGGACTCTAACTCAAGAACCCCGAAGTACAGCAGCGCTATGTATGCACTCTCTGGTGTTTTTGTTTTAAATGCATACGTTTGTTACAGTTACACCTGGCATCCGCACTACTCCAGCATCATTGACCTGTGAAAACAGAGTGATTGCAAATGCTAAAGACCCTGTTTTAGTGTGGTATTCCTGGTTGATCCGTTTCAGTATAGATGGACTGAAATCCAGTCTTTTGAAAATGGAGATGCAGGTATCACAATCAATCTCTCAATCGGCAAGTACAAGAGCTGACAAAGTATGTGCATGCCCAGTGAGCATGAACAGTCACATATCATGCATTTTAGGCTGTATACTTTAATGTGGATGGATAGTTTTTTTACTGAAGCACAGTAAAAAATGGCAGTCGGCATTAAGAGTGTTTTCATTCTATAATGCCGTTTTAAAGCATAAACGCAGCCTCAGTGACATTATGCACATTGTTAAAAAAGTAAGAGTCAACAACAAAGCTAGAATTATTTTTATTTTTTTATTCATGACAGACAGAAGCTAAAGTTTTAATCTACTAAGTTAGAAATAAAGTAAATACGTGAGGTTACTATAGGCAGCCCGATGTGAAGCACATCGCTGTTTTATTAGACAGAATGCATTTATTATGAAAAAAAACAAACAAGAAAAACCCCTGTACTTCATCCTGCTTATCACATACCTAATTGCCACAAAACTTTAAAAATAAACACAATACATTATTCTAAAGCATAGTAGTTTATAAATTCTTTAATTAAATGCAAACAGCTGATGGAGTATACACTAACTTGCTCATTATTCAGTCACAAGATGGCACCAATCAGTCAAAAGGCAGAGCTGACAGAAACAAAACTGACTGTAAAGCTTGTGTTATTTAGCGGCAGTTGTTATCTTGGAATAACATACCTCGGAATGTCATGACTGACCAATCAGAATCAAGTATTCCCGACAGCTGTGTAATAAACATATTTACCACTCAGACCTGCGACATTAACAGGCACTGAACAAAAAGGAATGTTTCTAGAGAGCATGTGTCGATGCACCTATGTTTGTGCAGTACCATACATACAGTACAGCTAGTAAATTTATGAAAACTTAGTATTTATTATTAACTTTTGCGCTTTGTTGGTAATTGGGTTAGGTCCGGATTTCCACAAGTTGGAGAACTTACTTGAAGTGGCATTCAATTTTCCCGTGTTCCTAACGCAGCACTAATGCACATCTACATGCCTGCATGATCTGTCCATCACCTCAGTGTCGCTCAGCCCTGAATCTGTCATTCACTGCGTCGGCATGCTTCTCCACTCCACAAGAGCAGTCACGGCCTCCTTGAACGTCACTGTTAATGACAGTACAATCAAGATGGATTTATGTGAAGTAGTCAAACTGACTGAATGAGACTACGTTTTATGACCCCATCCCGTCTTAATAAATTACAGAATATATTCACCTCAAAAGTTTTTATAGAATACACTACATCACGGGAAAAAAGAAGGGAAATGGCGTATTATTGTGTTAATGTACATGTTTTTAAATTTCAGCCGAATCTCTGTTAACTTCTTATTGTTATCATTGATAATAATTCCACAGGCATGCCCTCAATATCTTTAAATAAAAACAAAACAATTAATGACAATTAAATTTAATTCATTTAATGACACCATGGAAATAAGATCATGTGAAGAGAGATCAGCATTACACTCAATAAATAGTTTAGCGAATTTTTTAATATATATTCTTATTTATTTAATACATTTTTCAAAATGCTTATTTAAACTTAGCTGAAGCAACACAATTCTTGATATTTTTTGGGAATGACTTAATCGAATTGTTCAGTCTTAAATTTGTAAAAACAGTTAATTGGGGCAACATGAAGGAATTGTGTAGAATTTTCTTTTACAGGGTAGACATCTTTATTATTTTTTTTCAACCCTGTTTATGTTTCGCCTTTATTAATTACTAAAATCCCTTTCAGTGTTCCCAGGCTCATTGGGAAAATATGCCTGGGGCTACATTTTTCGGGAACTGCAAAATATGTACCCTGGACTACATCTGCTTACAGTTTTTGTTATCACAAATCCACTAAAGGCTTCTTTGTACATTTCTGCCAATCTCAAATACGTTACGGGGCCACATTTTCTCATTCATGCCATTTTTTTGTAAATCCACTAGATGGCGCTGTGCATATTTCTGGCAATCTCAGATACGTTACTGGACCATGTTTGCTCATCATAGATTCATTTATACATCCTTGTCACACTCCGCCTGACGAATTGTCCATAATATATCAGTTCGATATCGAAAAATGCGTCCAGGGCTACATTTTTTGGGAATCGCAAAATATCTACCCTGGACTATGTCCGCTTGAAGTTTTTGGTTTCCAACAAATTCACAAAAGGCCACTTTGTACATTTCTGCCAATCTGAAATACGTTACCGGGCCATGTTTGCTCATTATAGATTCATTTATACATCCTTCTCACACTCCGTCTGACTAATTGTCCATAATATATCGGTTTATATCGAAAAATGCATCCAGGGCTACATTTTTTTGGGAATCGCTAATTATCCACCCTGGACTTTGTCCGCTTGAAGTATTTGTTTTCCAACAAATCCACCAATCTTAAATATGCTACTGGGCCACATTTTCTCATATGTTTAATTTCTCGTAAATCCACCAGAGGGTGCTGTGTATATTTCTGCCAATCTCAAATACATTACTGGGCCACGTTTGCTCATCATAGACGCCTTTACATGCTGGCTGACTAATCGTCCATAATATATCAGCCCAGTATTGTCTGACCTACTTCCCTAAATCCAGCTGATAGTGTTTTCAAAAGAAAGCTAGAAAAGAAAAGCACATCGAACTTGATCCCCAGTCTGATCCCAAGTCCGACACTGTACCGGGTGAGCTACAGAGCACACTGATCTCGCTAGAAAAGCAGTCAGATTTTGACAAAAAAAAAAACACCAAATCATTCATTTTACACACAAAATGTTGTCAGGGCATATATTTGTGGTTTTCCAAATGTGTAGCCCAGGGCATGTATGTCCAATGAACTACTATGTTTGCTTTTTCATAAACAGTTGGAAGTTATTTTCAAATACTTTTCAAATGATGTTCAACAGAGCAAGGAATATTTCACAGTATCTCCTATAATATTGGTTATTGGTGTTAATTTGGCTACAATAAAAGCCATTTTAATTTTTTTAAAATCATTTTAAGGTCAATATTATTAGCCCTATTGACTACAAAATAAACCATCGTTATATAATGATTTGCCTAATTAACCAAGTTAAGCCATTAAATTGCACTTTAAGCTGAATGTGAATATCTTGAAAAATATCTAGTAAAATACTATGTACTGTCATCATAGCAAAAAGAAACAGAAATTGAAGAGAACAGGGGGGCTAATAATTCAGACTTCAGCTGTACATATATTCCTGAATTAGAACATATGCATATTCATTTTTTTAACATTAGCCCATCCCTAATAGGATGTGTCATATAGTTGAGATCCTCTGGAAAGATTCACAATGACTTGTGTTCATATCCTCACACGTTACTCATGTGCCATTCCCCCATTCCTCACACTGCTCAGTTTCATCTGCGCTAGAATAAAATAAACATTATTGTTTTCCTGCCAAGCTGGAATGGAGCCATTACTCTGAATAAACATTATATACGATGCAGATGACGATAATGCTTTTTCTCCCCGTTCCTCTCCCTTCCTCGCTCTCATTATAGCGTTTGACTTGATCTTAAAAAAGGCTTCACATCACAAACTCATATTGCGTGTGTTTGTGTGTCTTTGAGTCGAACAGTGGGTGTTGTGAGATGTTTAAAAAGCACTTTTATCTCTTTCGCAAGCACATACGTTTATCGATTACCCTAAAATCAGGTTTGCAAGTTAACGTTGGAGTAAATGTAAGTCGGCTTCAAGTGTATTAACAGAGTGTTCAATTCTAATGGGCTCTGAGCAACCTTTTCCCTGACAGTTTATTGCCTCTCAATGCTGTGTCTGATTGCATTTCATGTGCTGCAAATGCATTAGTGGTGTACAGGCTCAAGGAGGGCTGTAATACCTGCAGAGAGCTGTCTGTTAGCATGCCCCCTATTCATTTCATGGGTGACACATGTCTGCCTCAGAGGTTCAGCAAATGCATTTTATTTTATTTTATTTTATTTTATTTATTTTATTTTATTTTATTTTATTTTATTTTATTTTATTTTATTTTATTTTATTTTATTTTATTTTATTTTATTTTATTTTATTTTATTTATTTTATTTATTTTATTTATTTTATTTATTTTTTATTTTTATTTTTTTTATTTAATTTTATTTATTTTATTTTACTTTTATTTTATTTTATTTTATTTTATTTTATTTTATTTTATTTATTTATTTTGTTTTATTTTATTTTATTTTATTTTATTTTATTTTATTTTATTATTTATTTATTTATCTATCTATTTATTTATCTATTTATTTTATTTATTATATTTTACTTTAATTTAATTTAATTTAATTTTAATTTACTTTACTTTACTTTTATTTTATTTATGTATTTTAAATTGTTTTATTTATGTATGTATGTATGTATGTATGTATGTATGTATTCATTTATTTATTTAAATAAAATAAAATATTAAAAATTAAATTAAATTAAATTAATTAATTTTATTATTTTTTATTTATTTTATTTTATTTTATGCTTTTATTTTTTTTATTTGATTTTATTTAATAACATTTATTTATTTATTTATTTTTTTATTTTTTTATTTTTTTATTTATTGTTTTCTTACTCAACCCCCATAGTGTATTTTATGCGTTTACTGGCCTAGCATAAAACCATGCATTTGTTTTTGTGGTGCTTAATGGCATTCAATGAGTTCCCTATGCCCACTATGATAAAAAAAAATAATAATAAATAAATAAATGTTTGAAAACTGGCAGCAGGGCTTCCAGGGAAATTTTGTTAATTACAGAAAATAAGCATTTCACAAAATTACAAGCAAAATCTTTATAAATAAATACAAAATATAATTTATGATCAAAATTCATTAAATTACAGAATATTATTGTTGATCATTTGTTTTTAAACTGTTGAAAAATATATACAATTTGTCAAATTACATAGAAAAACATCCAACTTTTAGTGTAGTTAGGCCGGTCACAATAATCAATACACTGACTTATTGAACAACACATGAACATGACTTCATTTAGTTTTGGTGATGCAATCTATATCACCCATACAAAATTCTAGCAACATTTTAGCTGTTGTGCAGCCTATGTATCTCTATTGGAGATGCCAGTGTCAGTATGGTTAAAAAAAGCTACTAAACACCAGTACGGTAACACACATAACATAAAAGTCATGAAAAAAACATTGTTTAACATCATTAGATGTAACATAAATCTCTAATGTACATCACTGATGGGGAAACAACTAAAAAGATCCACATTAATGTCAACAAAAAGCATAAATAGTGATGTGCCATGCAGGGAATTTGGGGAAAGTCAATTTACGGTTATTCGCCGTATATATTAATGAAACATACTGTCAACATGGGTATGGATTTTGCTGTAGTATTTTTATTTATTTTTAAATGTTTAAATTTTATAAATTTTTTACCGTTTAATTTTTTTTTTTCAGTGTAGACATTGTGATTACATGAGCAATACAAGTTTTTTCTTTCTTCTACTAACAATCTAACATCTTAGCTTCAAAAATAAGATCTTAATACAACAACTTTTTGCTCTTTTTCTTCTCAGACATTGAGAAAAACGGATATGGCAGATGCAAACCAGCCAAACACTGACCCTTTCCAGGATCTAGGCTTTTTTATGTAGTCATGACTAACCGGAGAGGTGTAAATTTCCACAGTTTTTATTTATTTATTTTATTTATTCCAGAAAAGCATCAGCGCTACAGGGCTCAAGTGACTCAGCGCTAAAATATCATCAGCTAGTGCGATGCGCTCCGAGTTCCTCTGTATAAGCGCAGGAAAAACAATTGAACACGGGCTGCACCTGGTGACCGCAGTAGAGTAATTCTGAAGTGTTCTACACCGAGCACGTCGCTCGCATGTATCAGACCTGACCTTCTGCGGATTCAGCTGCAGCACTCAAGTTTAGGCGGCTAAGCTGTTCGCATCAGTAGCAGAGATTGTGGCTGATTTTCTGCAGAAACCGTGCCGCACCGTGCCAAATTGCTCCAATAAATTCAATGTCGCAGCTAAATAATAGATTTCCATTACAGTCAAAGGAGCATGAAGCATGTTTTTTTTTTGCTCTCTCTTTTTTCTTTCTCTCTCAAAGAGGTCTTAAATATGCCAGCGCCGACTATGGCAACATCAGAGTGACGCTGGAGAATTCCAAATTCAAAGCCATTACAATGCTTCATTGCTCTATTTTCTAATTTACCAAGATTAACGATAAGCAATAAAGAGGAATTATTTCATTATTTAATCGAATATAAAGTGTTTCTTCAGAAAGAAGAATGAGGTGATGAATTAAAAGCATGCTAAACCCGGGGAAGGGGAGGAGTGGAACATAAAATCAATGCTTTTAGCAGGTTTCCGAGCAGTTTTTCCCCCTACTGTCAAAAGGAAGTTCTAATCGTTGTCTATTTTTGAGTTAAAGAGCGTGAGGTCAGCGCATCACTCGTTTCTATATCGTTACTAGCGATCAAATCAAATGCGAGGCTGTTCGCAAAAATACGACTCCCAGCTCACCTGCCAGCACCGCGAGCGGTTTGTAAAGCGCAGCTCTGAGATTGCAGCCTGACACCATCAGAAGGGATTCTTATCCTTTTTTTTTTTGTTAAGCGCTGACGAGTCGTAGACACATCAGGGACTCGCGTTACCTCCATGTCTCTCCGCGCTTGTCAGAGACGCTGAGATGGGATCTTGTTAAAAGTGGGCCATCCGAGGTGCATCTTCACAACAATCACGCCGGAGTGGATTTCACTTGAGTGCATAATATGACGATGAAAATGCGATACTGACTGTGACGTCTGTCTAAAGACGTTCTACCTTGGGGAAAGTGATTCAATTAAAAAAAAGGCTCTTTTGTTGAAATGCCATTTGTGATTGCTTCAAAGGCAAATCTGTGGCCGTTCCATGTACTCTTTAGCATTTTAAAAGTGCTGTATTTAAGTTTTTAACTCTTCTGAAGCATAAAAATATCATTATATGTTTGCAGATGTGTGTGGATATTTGTTTATCTGAAAAACAATGCTCAAGTCAGTTATTCTGCTTTGAAAATGTGCATTCCGTGATAAAATGTCTGTCTTTAGCTGAGTCCCAAATGGCACACTATGTACTTATGCACTACACACTCAACAGCATAGTGTATAAATTTAGTGTCATTCCAAATCATGTCTTATCCAAGTTATTTTTTACTTAATGGAAATTCAAACCATTTCCCAGATGACGTTTCACGGTTCATTAGTAAAGTAAATAACCAAACTTCCAAATAGTACCTGGCATGAGTATATCCAGCCTGATCTCTCCAGGAAAGGTCGCTATTTTACATTTTGTCAGTTTAGTGGCTAATTCATACAAAGTCATACTAGTTTGGTTATATGGAAATGTACCATTTTGAAAAGGAAGCGTGGCACCCAACCTCGCCCCTAAAGCCAACTGTCATTGGGGGTTAAGCAGTTTATACTAAATTGAACGAAGGAGATTGTACGAATTCATACGAATTAGCCACTTAATCAAAAAGTGTGAGATTGTGTTGATATAACCGCATTCACCATCAGGAGGTGGCATAATCACTTATGTTAGAGAATTTTGCGTTCACAATGCAAAATAGTTAAAGTAATTCAATGTCAGTGCCCGATTGCCCCAGCCCCTTCCACATGAGCAAAGCTGCGAGCGTTGAGTGTGTGAAGTGTTCAGCATTCCACACTTACGTTTAACGGTTGAATGAGTACATTTAAAGTGTAATTATTCTTTTTAGAATAAAATGTTTCAGTATGAATGCACTACTTAGCCTATTTATACTACAAAATGACGTAGAATAGTGCATAAGTATGCAATTTGAAATGGACCTTTTGTTTTGTTCTCTATAACCAGCCCACTACCAGTTTATATTTCAGCACCCTGCATCACCTTGATGAAAACATGGTATTTCAATTGTATTTTTGTATTTTCCAAAGTAAGATGCAGGTTTAGAGTGATTAAAATTGACATGAGGTGGTTTTTAATTAGCACGTACTATTCATTCATTCATTTTCTTGTCGGCTTAGTCCCTTTATTAATCCGGGGTCACAGCGGAATGATCCGCCAACTTATCCATCATTTGTTTTATGCAGCGGATGCCCTTCCAGCCGCAACCCATCTCTGGGAAACATCCATACATTCTCATTCACACTCATACACTACGGACAATTTAGCCTACCCAATTCACCTATACCACATGTCTTTGGACTGTGGGGGAAACTGGAGCACCCGGAGGAAACCCACACGAACACGGGGAGAACATCAACATTCAAACTCCACACAGAAATGCCAACTGACCCAGCCGAGGCTCGAACCAGCAACCTTCTTGCTGTGAGGTGACAGCACTACCTACTGCGCCACCGTGTCGCCTAGCACGTAATATAAATATTACAAATGTAAACATCGTCAGACACGCTCACTCCTGTTGATATTGTCAATCTGGCAACCTGCATTTGCATGGAGTAATTGTAGAATATTTTACATATATTTTACCTTTTATTAAACAATTATGCTCATTTAAAAGAGAAATTTACTCTTTCAATATATAGTATGCCTGTGTAAATCTCCTGGCTGTTTGTGCTGGAACTGGGACTGTGTGTGCTGTAAGCTGAAAGGATGCAGAACATGTATGGCATGAGCAATGTGCACAAGAATCTGAATCAGCAAACTGACCACATTTTGAATTTGAACTGCAATACCTAGTTCAACCACTAGATGTAAATAAGTAGTACTGCACTATTAAGAGTGAAAAGCATGCACATTAAAGCTTATTGGTTTAAAACTCCACATCTATATGATTATTCACAACATAATCGAAAAAAAATACTTTACAATATTTTGAATTTGAACTGCAATGCCTTGTTCAACCACTAGGTGTAAATTCTAAATACTGGACTATTAAGAGTGAAAAGCATGCACATTAAAGCTTATTAGTTTAATGCTCCCCGGCTATATGATTATTCACAACATAATCGGAAAAAAAAAATACTTTACAATATTTTGAATTTGAACTGCAATGCCTAGTTCAACCACAAGGTAAAAATTCGAAATACTGGACCATTAAGAGTGAAAAACATGCACATTAGGGCTTATTGGTTTACAACTCCATGGCTATATAATTACACAGGTTTCATCTTTCATCTGATTTTGATTGTTGTGCCAAAACTGCTTATGAAAGAGCCCGGAGGAACATTGCAGGGCTATAAACTCAGTATATTTACAGTCCATGCATCCAAATAATCCATTTATAGTTGGATGGATGGCTCAATCGGGCGAGCCATAATGTAAACACCTCAGTCGATTCCCACTGAGCTCCAGCTAAATGTGCTTTATCTCATTTTGAAAGGTCTGATTTTGCCTTGAAATTTTGTCAAGGCAAAAAATAAATGCATTATCACAATTCTTTTATTCGGTTATGAATGAACGCGGCAGCTGGACACAATTGTGCTGAGGTTTTGTTCAGAATATATATAATGCATGTGAAAAGAAGCATGGGGAAATGGATTACAGCGTGTAAGACTTGTATAAAGTATGTTCAGGATCTTGAATCAGATTGGTTGAGGAAACTGAGTGCGTGTAAACATTCCCACACTCTCAGACATACAGTACAGGTTTATATCCATTCATTCATTCATTCATTTTCCTTCAGTTTAGTCTCTATTTAGGAGGTCGCCACAGCGGAATGAACCGTCAACTATTCCAGCATATGTTTTAAGCAGCGGATGCCATTCCAGCCAGGAAACCCCGAGTACTGTTCGTCACAGTGCGATTTACATCTCGCAGACATTTTTCCACACAATACTTTCATCCTACTCGATCGATACGTACACGGCAGCGTTTTAAGCTACAGGGATACGTATCACGGACAATAAACGGAGCTCTGATTCAGCGGCAGAGAGAATCTTTGGCTCGCTGGATGATTGACAGCTCACAGAGCAAGCTAAAGCTCACAGATCTCTTCTCAGCCGGATCGGCGTTCCGACAGGAGCGCACCGTCTTTTCATGGATCTGAGAAAATTCCCACAAAGGACACAGCCGTATACATGCTCGGGCTCCTCCCTGCTTTGCCTTCCTCCCTTTGAAAGTGTGACAGCTACATCTCCGCAAGTCCAAAACGTGAAAGTGCCCCTCATCTACCTTCCTTTTCCACCAGCTCTGAAGGCGCCTGCAGCGTTAGGAATATCCAAAGTCATGGAGACGTCGCGCTCAGGAAAGTAGAGACAGTCAGAATCAAAATCGATATGGATTTTTTAAATTATTATACTTTTTATCATAATTTTAAAATGTATTTTTAATTAATTTAAATTAAATAATTATTTGCTGATTAAAACTATCTATTTATTAATTTATGGAGATGCAACACTCAATTAATATGTATTTTTAAAATTATATTTTAATTGTACTGATTATTAAATTAAATTAAATTAAATTTGTTTGTTTGTTCGTTCGTATGTTCGTTCATTTGTTTAATTATAGAGACGCCACGCTAAATTAATATGTATTTTTAAAATTATATTTTAATTGTATTGGTTAGTAAATTAAATTAAATTAAATTAAATTAAATTAAATTAAATTAAATTA
>CAIGQQ010028913.1:22629-39474 GCA_903798035.1 Danio albolineatus | reverse complement strand
TTTATTTATTTATTTATTTATTTATTTATTTATTTATTTATTTATTTTCCAGCCCAACTGGGAAACCAGCTTTTTGTTCTTTTTTTTATATATTATTTATATTATTAATTAATTAATTTATTTATTTATTTTATTTTAATAATTTATTTAAATCAGCTTGTCAATTTAATTTAATTTATTTATTTGTTTATTTATTCATTTATTTATTTATTTATTTTCCAGCCCAATCGGGAAACCAGGTTGTCGATTTTATTTATTTATTTATTTATTTATTTATTTATTTATTTATTTATTTATTTATTTATTTATTTATTTATTTATTTATTCATTTAATTTATTCATTTACCAGCTTGTCATTTTATTTTATTTTATTTTATTTTATTTTATTTTATTTTATTTTATTTTATTTTATTTTGTTTTGTTTTGTTTTGTTTTGTTTTACATTATTTTATATTATTTATTTATTTTCTATTTACCAGCTAGTCAATTTTTTTTATTTTGTTTTATTTTATTTCATTTTATTTGTTTAATTATTTATTTAAAAGCATACATAAAAAATTCCAGGTTATTTCTACTGTGTAAAATAAAAACAAACCCAAACATTGGTTTAATTGTGGATCTACTGTATAAATGCAATTCAAGCAGTCAACCCAGTGGTAGGTTTCCTCCACATTTTACCCACGATTGAATTGAAACAACCCAGCATTTTCAGAGTGTATACATTAGAAGGCATCTGCTGATCTATGGATTTAGAACTGAGCACTTCTCATTCTCTCTTTCGCTCACAAATGAGGATGGCTTGATGCTGAACACTGACTGCCTCTCAATGAAAGTAAGAGATTTTCACCAGCTCTCTCCCAGGCCTCCAATCCATCACTCTCTCCCCACCTGCAGGTGCCTTTGAGCGGGGGCATTCTTCTGGAGGCTGCCCCTCACCAGCCGCAGCCTCCAGCTCCTCCAGACACCCTCATAATTCATCCGCCTGTGATCGATGCTGTTGAATTTCAGGCTGTGGTTAGAAAAAGAGAGAGAGAGAGCGGCTGGGAGGAGCAGGCCGTGCTGTTTGGGTATATATTCATATTCCTGTATGCTCGGTTGGAACTTCACTTCATGCTAAGTCGCTGTCCTTGGATGTTGAGTGTTGATAAGCTCAATGGGATACACTTTGTTGTGGTCTCGTTTTAGGATCCAGTAAGCAATCGCCAACATTGACATAACGTACGACACTTACGGTTTTATCTCAAACTGCTCATTTACATGTAGTTGCATATAATTTATGATTTACATATAAACTCTCAAGGGTTTAGGTCTTTTTCGCGCTTGTGGGTTTGGAATATGGAAGAACTGTTAGTTGTGTAAAGTGATTTCCAATCTAAACAACAATGGCTGAAGCAACATTATGATGTTACTATATCGTTGCTTAAGCAACAAGTGTCGACAGTTATATTTAAGCATATTCCCTAGCTGTAAATATGACAAGAATAAATTGGTACATGTCATTTCGATGCGATCAGTCACTGACTTTTGGTATCCTCTGAGGCAGCACATATGTTTGTAGCGAGCACTTCACTGAGGTGGATTACATTGCTGCTTTTGGCCAAAAGCACCTCAAAAAGGGTCTGTGTTTTGATCATTTTAACCCCCAATGCCAGTTTAGCCAATTATATTTCAGCTCTCCGGGTTGCCTTGGTGGAAAACCGCATATTTCAATCATTCATTCAGAAAGGCTCTCAAAGCATGCATCCGTGACCGAAATGTGACCTCCGGTGGACAGTAGCAGACTCCGAAAAGCAGATTCAGTTCCACATGAGATTATTAACTAGCAAATGATATAAATATTATGAACTTAAACATTAAGTGAACAGGTTACATTGTAACCGCATGTCCTAACAACATGCTTCATGACGAGATATGCAGTGAAGAGCAATTTGGCTGTTTGCACAAAGGGTCTGTTCCCTCCTGATTCTACTGGAATAACTGGGCAGAGCATCATGAGAGAGTTATGACATATGACAGGGTTATAGATCGACATGGACTTGACACTTGTCCAATTCATTCTTCTAATGATGCTCAAAATGGCAACACTGTTCCTAAAGTACTGCCAAAAGGTGGAGCATACCACCACTATGCAGTCGCACCTCTTCCTGGTGACTTATGTTTTTTGTAAATTGTTGAGGAACATTTCCCTTTTATGTTTAATAAAATCAGTTATTCTCAATCATATTTTTGTTTTATTCAAGACCTAAACTAGTGCAATGGATCTCAACCTTTGTTTTGCCTGAGAGCCCCGTTTTCCCTGGAAAAAATTGTAAGGCCCCTCCACATTTAATGATATTATCGCTCATATAAGTTTGCAGTAGGTATGACAAAAGAAATTCCAGTTCCTGCATTTCGTGTTTATAGTATTTCTAGCGCTGTGACCCAGAATGTGTGGAGCTTCCTCACCTGGGTCCAGTATAGCTGCAAAAGGCGATTCAGTGAGACTCTGTCTTTTTGTGGAGGATGAATTACAGATTTGTCAATTTTTTGGTCCGCCAGGGGTTAAAATGAATTAAGGCAACTTGATCGTTGTTCTTATTGTCCACTGCTAAAAACTTTTTAAATATGACGTGACCCCACACAGAGCTCGCTGAGGCCCCCTTGTGGGTCAGGACCCCCCTGTTGGAAACTGATGAACTTGCGTATCTGACTCCATTGTGCCAGAAGTATCGACACACACAACTATAGCTGTACTGTGTTTAGGCTTGGGCAGGTAAGGTTTCAGATGCTATGATAACCTTGGATAAAAATACCACGGTTTCAAGGTATTGTGATTACTGCTCTAAAATAAGTTCTTTTAAAAAGTCTGAGTAAAAAAATTAAAAAAACTTCAACTTATTTTTTTACCCCATTGAACACAATATATTTTATTTTAGGAAAGATTTATAATATTTTGAAAAAGTAAACATGTCAGGCTAAAAAAATTGAATAAATCATTGACCTCCGCTCATTGGTAAAACAAATTTATTTATAATACATTTAAAAAAACATTAAAAAAATACCTTACATATACCTTAGGAACGGTATAACAGAAAATCTTAGCGGTTTAAAACCTTGACTTTTCCAAACACAGTAAACCTTGAAATTGGTTATCGTCCCAATGCCAACAGTGTTTGAACGTCCGTGAAATAGACCCGTTGCACATAAAATCTAAAATTTTTGCTTGTTAAAAAATAACTTTAACCTCAGATTGTATTGACACACTTCCTCCGAAACTTTTGTCCATCATAAAAAAAATATATATGGATCAGGTTAGATTTTTTTTTTTTGTATTTCACATCCAAATAGCCTTGCGGTGGCGCAGTGGGTAGCACAATCACCTCACAGCAAGAAGGTCACTGGTTTGAGCCTTGGTTGGGTCAGTTGGCATTTTCAGTGTGGAGTTTGTATGTTCTCCCTTTGCATGTTAATGCGCACAGGTAAATTGGGTAAGCTAAAATCGTCCGTAGTGTATGTGTGTGAATGAGTGTGTATGGATGTTTCCTAGTGATGGGTTGCAGCTGGAAGGGCATCCGCTGCAAAAAAAAACACATGCTGGATAAGTTGGAGGTCAATTCCGCTGTGGCGACCCCAGATTAATAAAGGGACTAAGCCGACAAGAAAATAAATGAAAGAATTAGAGGTGTTTTGACAGCACAGAGCCACCATATAAGTAAGTGAAAGGCCAAATCTTCAACGGCGTCACTTGAGCATTGAGCACAGATCACTATGACAAACACAGTATGTAATATGATGACAGAACGTTGCAGACAATTGAAAACCACTGCTGTTGACTACTGTATGGTGCTGTTTGGTGTGAGTGTTGTGTCATACCTTTGATGTACTGCCAGTCTTTGCTCAGGATTTATTTATGAACAGAAGTGCATGAAGTATCACAAGCAAGTATCAAAATTCCTCTGATTTCCTAAAAATAAGGTTTGCATTTGGGATTATCCCTTGCAGCTGTGTGATAAGGAGGTGAACTCTCCTTCCTCTCCATGCAGTGGATTGGACAAACACAATATTCATTTTCTATTTTGAAGACGAGAGAGAACAAAGCATCACTGCTTTAATTGACTCTGAAATCAAGGTTTGTGTACGTGATGACTTTAATAGATACTCAAAGAATATGCATACAAACATTTCTGACTTGTGTGTCCAAAGACCTTTAGTGTGTTTTGATGTAAACAGCTAAATTGGCATTCTGACTTCATATCTAAAAGGAACAAAGAGCGTTCTGTTTTGAAGGGATGGTTTACCCAAACTCACCCTCAGGCCATTCAAGTTGTAGGTGACTATTTTTATTTCTTCTCCCCAGAAGAACATTAAAGTCACTGGAACAGTGGTCCTTGGTGATTTAAAAAAACACACACATCAGTTTCTTCCACAGACCGTTCGTTTCACTTCATAAAACCTTGATGTATTGACAGGAGCTAAAGCTATTAATTTAGTTTTGCCTGTTTATTTTTATTTGACTCTCTTAAAGTCAGTAGAGGAGTTTGCATGTTCTCACAGTGTTGGTGTGGGTGTCCTCTGGGTGCTCCGGTTTCCCCCACAGTCCAAAGACATGCGATGAAAGTGAATTGAATAAACTAAATTGGCCATAGTGGATGTGTGTGAATGTGAGAGTGTATGGGCGTAAAAGTGTATCCCAATACTGGGTTGAAGCTGGAAAGACATCCGCTGTGTAAAACATATGCTGGATAAGTTGGCGGTTCATTCATAAAGGGACTAAGCCAAAGGAAAATGAATGAAAGAAAGCTAGTAGACTTGCATTTTGTGAATTGTTACGCAACACAATCTTGGCTTAAAGTCTTAATGTAATGTTCTATTGAAGGAAACAAAATCACTTCCGTCTTGGATGGCCACAGGGTGAATACATTATCAACAGATTTCATTTTTTGTCTCACTAAAAATACAAATATATTTACCCTCAAACATATGATTTTTCTTTCTTTCTGTTGAACACAAAAGAAGATATAACTGGCAACCATTGACTTTCACAGTAGGGGGATCCTGACACAATTAAATACTGTGATTTTTCTCCACATATTTAGGGCTTTTATTAGGGTGGCATAGTTATTTATTTATTTTTCTGCTATTTAAAAAGGCAATCAATATCTTTTCTTGGTTTTGATTTTGCTCTGGGGCGTCAGAAAAGAAAAGAAATAAATGAATGAATGATTTTGCTCTGATAGCCACAAATCTGCACCGATTGTGGTAAAAGAACAACTGCTTTTTACATTTTTTTTAACATATTCAAATCAAACGTGTGATTACAGACTGGCTAATGTGTTTTAATAATACATCATGTAGCCTAATGTTTAGCAATTAAGTCAGCAATGTTTTTTTTTTCCTCTGTGGGTGTTGAATGCATTCAACCACATGAATGTTTATACCACGAAAGTACTCCGTTAAAATCAGTTGATTGTGTTCGAAAGTGGACAAGAACAAAATATTTACAAAAAACGCACATCTTAGGGTGCTTTCACACCTGTAGATCATTTGTTTTGTTCCGAAACAGGGATTGAAATGATAAATTTTTTTTATTTTGTTCTTGGTGCAGTTCGCTTTCACATGGCAACGTTTCTAAAAGGATCAAAGTCACATGCGAGTTAACTCTCACACTGGTCAGAGTTTGACATTTCCCCACAGATTCCGCTCAGCTGTCATATGTAGTTATTTATGACAATGAGCAGTAAGTTATTATATGCAGAAAAGTAGACTCCAGTTTCGACACCCACAGACATCATCACCAAATTTAAATCAGAGAGGTAAGACTTTCTCATTTCAGTTGTCAAGGGTTGTCTAAAATCTGTTAAATCAATCAATCCATCAAAATTATGCGTTATATGCTTAAATTATAGAGAGAAATAACAGATGAACTGACACTGCAGTCAGACCATGAAGCAGATCAATGTTGAGGTGTCAGTGCAGAAATGAACAGATTAATAGACTTAATACACAATATGATAAGATTAAAATATGGAAAAAATATCAGATGATAATTTAGGTCAATTTTCCTTACGGATAAACAGCTCTCGTTGATATTTCAGCATGCTTTCACTTTCGGAATGATGACATCCTGCCCTACTCATAATTTTCTATTCATATAGCCACATATACATGCTTATTACATATCCATAATACACTGTGGTATAGACTGGTTCTGTCAGACCCTGTGTTCCGTTTGTTTTCACCATGTGACCTTCCCCATGTGCTCCTTTGTTCCAGTTCCTGCCGTTTGCTAATGTTCATTGTTTCCACCTGTGTCTCACCCCTGTTAATCATTAGTTCCATCATATGCCTTGTATTTAAGTCCTTGTGTTTAGTTTAGTCCCTTGTCCAGTATTCTCCGTGATGTCTGTGAGTGATGTTTTCAACCCATGTCGTTCCTGAGTCTCCTGTATTTCCAATGTCCTTCAAGTGAGTGTGTGTAATTAAATCTACATGTTTAAATAAACTCCTGCTATCTCTTGCCTTCCTGAGTGAACCCAGGCATTACAGGTTTGTTAGTTCGTTGGATCGTATTGCTTCCTCACTATAATCTATCTGATCCAGAGTTCATTCTGGCGATCTCAGACTGACAAATTTGGCGCCGATCTGAGCGCGATTACTGGATTCACATATGACAAACGAATCGCGCTAACTGGGAGAACGAAGTTCTGAAACAAATGTCTACGTGTGAAAGCACCTTTAATATTAGGAGTAACATCACAATTACTGGTCAAAGCATGTTTAGTGTTACAGATTTTATGTTTCAGTAGAAAACACACAGATAATTTGAGATAGTGTTGGAACGGAGGTCATCATTTTGTTGGTGTGATCATTTACTAGTGTTAAAAAGAAATCTGCCAAATTTGTTAATGCGATCAGATTCTCGTATGTTCTCGAATTTATGAACGTCTTGGCAACACACTACGTATGTTATCAGCCATATTTAGCATAATACGCTAGGTCATTAACCTTTCCCGTCAATGTTGATTAGCCCAGCTGAAGGCTTTTTTTGGGGGGCAGATACATTTTCGGGCTTTTCGGATGCCTGGCTCATTAGCCGATCTGGAAAATATGCTAAGCACGTTTTAGATTTACTTTCAAACATGCTAATCTTCCCTGGCCACCGCTAGCGATAATGCGCTTCTTAGTGTCTCATTGGTTCAGCTTAACCATAGCGGAGGTCTCATTTTATGCTGACAGACCGAGTGTACGGGCAAGAAATATATACACACAATCATCCGCTGTTGATATAGCCGCCGGCATGTGCGGTTTATGTCTGTGATTGTTTAGACTAGCTGGTGGGCAGCTAGCAGAACAGTCCATCTGTGTGTTTGCGCGTTTGCACATATGTGTGTGTACGAGGCTCCGCTATCGCTCCAAGGCAGTGAAGATGGCTGCCCACTCTCTGCTTCTTCCTCGCAGGTAATGATTTGAAACAGCATCTGCGGATGGGGGGGGCATGAAGATAGAAGGGGCAGGCTGTAATTGAATGCGAACCGCTCTACTGCAGTGGCCTGAGAAAACACCATTATCCATTCTGTTATCCCAAAGGCTACTGTTTCTCCCGCCTTTTTACGGCTGGAAGATGGGCAAACAGTAGCCCCTCAAAGTGAATTGCCTTCTCTACGCTCTGCTATGCTGCCTCGGTCCATCCATTATTTTGTATTTGTTTATTTCAAGGATTTATTTCTCATGCATTAACTCTTCCAGACAATACAGAACTGTTTTATATTGATAATTTGTCTTTGGAGTATATAGACATTGCATTTGAAATGGGTTTAATAAGTTACTGAATACTACTGGTCCATTATTGTTTAGATATTTCTATTATTGTTTTTTATTACTTAATAATTTAGTGGCATCAGGTGATTTAATTTATTTATTTATTTAGTTGGTTAGTTAGTTAGTTAGTTAGATCTAAAAACAACAACATTCTGCACTCATAAACATCATCAAATCTCATATATATCCACTTTATTAGGTACACCTGTCCAACTGTACTTGTTAACACAAATTTCTTATCAGTCAATCACATGGCAGCAACTTAGTGCATTTAGTGCATTTTTTCATGCACAACCATCTCTAGGGTTTACAGAGAATGGGGAGTTGGTGGTGAGTGGCAGTTCTGTGGGCACAAATGCCTTGTTGATGCCAGAGGTCAGAGGAGAATGGCCGAGGCATTCAGAAGAGCATCTCTGATTGCACAACACATCCAACCTTGAGGCAGATGGGCTACAGCAGCAGAAGACCACACTGGGTGCCAATCCTGTCAGCTAAAAACATGAAACTGAGGCTATAATTAAGACAGGTTCACCAAGATTGGACAACGGAAGATTGGAAAAACATTGCCAGGTCTGATGAGTCTCGATTTCTGCTGCAACATTCAGAAGGTAGGGTCAAAATACGTCGTCGACAACATAAAAGCATGGATCCATCCTGCCTTGTATCAACGGTTCAGGCTGGTGGTGGTGGTGTAATGGTGTAGGGGATATTTTCTTGGCACACTTTGGGCCCATTAGTACCAATTGAGCATCGTGTCAACGCCACAGCCTACCTGAGTATTGTTGCTGAACATGTCCATCCCTTTATAACAGTGTACCCATCTTCTGATGGCTACTTCCAGCAGGATAGCGTGCCATGTCATAAAGCACAAATCATCTCAGACTGGTTTATTGAACATGACAATGAGTTTACTGTACTTAAATATATGTATAAAAAACAATAATTTATTGGCAACTTCAGTAAACAAAAAAGGAACAATTAAATACACTCCAAATTATTGTTTTTATTTGAATATCAGGAGAAATGTTATCATGCTTACAGTAATGATTACAGGAATGGAATCTAGGTTGTCCTCTGTTTTTTGTTTAGTTTTTATTTAGCTGTGAATACTGTTCTTCACTATATTTATTCAAAAAATCTAAAGTAGCAAATTTTTATGTAAAACAAACACAATTACAACACAAGTCATAAATATAAAGGTGTAACTTTACAGTCACAAAAACTGCCTGTTTAGCGGTCTAGTTCTACCACTCTGATTCTCAAGGAGAGGCTGGAAAATCACATAAAGCTAAATGATGGCTAAAACTAGTTTTGGCTTATGTAAACTTTAATAGAGATAATACGTCAGAAGAAGTGGCTTGTGAATATGGGTTGTGAAGTGAGATAACTAGATAAATAGAAGAGTAGTGAGATAAATAAAAGCGAATAACACGGTAAGGCTTGTTTTTACAGTATTGTACACTGCATGCCGATTGAATGGAGGAAAACAGTCTCTCAGGGATGCCAGGTCTTTGTTGATGGCAGTTGTATTTTCTCTACAAACTGGAAGTCAGATTGCAAAACATTGTCAGGGAATATAACATGGCATTATCTTTTATCTGTAGGCTAAATGTGGATGGCTATCGCCTTGCGTAAAGCTTTTCCGCCGCTGTGATGCGACAGAGTGCCGGTGCCCATGCCATCCCCGTTTCTTTGGAGTGTCACTCTCATATTCCCACTCAGTGTCACACTTCCACCAAAACTTTTGTCAGTCTTATAAAAACAAAAAAACAAGACACTGCTTCTGGTTTTCATGCGACAAGACAAACAAAGGGCTGCAATTGGAAAAAAAAGGGTCTGTTGCATTTTTCACCAAGCTATCTACATCAGATGACTCTCATCTTTTGTTGTTTTCTCTCCTATCCTAAATTCATTTGATAGATACATATTTTTATGACAATTTAGGGCACATTACTTATAGAATTCCTTAGGTTAAATGTCTGAGGTTGGTTCAAAAATCAACCCTTAAGCAGGTTACACACAGGACACGCTGCAACGTGGCATGTTTTTTTTTAAATTGTAAGCACAGTTTACTATGAAGGTATGCACACTAGCACCACTATTCAGTGTCTGGTTGCTTTGCTTTGCAACGTATAAACAACTATGTAAAGACAGGTGTGAACCACCTTAGAGTTTGAACCTATAAGCTGTAAGATTTGATCTTCACATTTTACATTTACATTAATAAACACTTTTATCCAAAGCAGTTTGTATCGTATGTTATCAGCCTATATAGTAGTCAATATTTAAAGGAGATCAAATCCTTTCATCAAAGTTGTCCTAAAGCTGTTGAATAGCACAAATTGTCTTTGGACATTTTTGAAAACCTTTTTTTTTCTGATCCAGTTAAACTGCTCACTGCTGTATTGATTTTTAGTTAACGCATTACATGGGAATCGAACCCAATACCTGTTCATTCCTATTTCTATACTGTATTCCATGGTTTCCGCTACATTCATTCTTCCATGGCGGGGCGCCACACCAAAATTCACCCCGCCACTGCTACATTACTACTCATTCAAAACATTCAGTCGTCGTTGTTTTATAATAGCGGGTTATAGCCATACCAAAATGTATTAAAAGTTAAGCGAATTATAACAGCAGGAACTTTTCTGTAAACGTAGTAGTGCTGTGTGATATTTGTTTGACCCTTTTGAGGTGATGCTCGGTGACTGACTGACTGACAGGTGCGCGATGTGTGAGGCTAGCAAACATGGCGTAGCTTTCAGGTAAGACCAACACAGTTTCCATAATTAGATAATGCTTTATAATACTTAAAAATGTATAGATAATGACTTTATCTTGCTGGAGTTTATGGCCGTTTCACTTTACTTCAGGATGCATTAATGCCGCTCGGTAGATCTATTGGATACATTCATAAGTTTTCAGAGCAAATCTAATAAATTTTGGAGACATATCGTTACATAAACACACTAAATCGCACTTCAGCAGCATTTATTTAAGAGCGCACAAGAAAACCCCCACTTGAGCAGCATGTATTAGAGGGCGTGCAAGAGGTTTTGTGCACGAACAGAGGAAACCGGCGCAAGCGAAGAGATTCGCATGCTCATATTACATAAATGCGATCTTGGGCTTGTAATACTGCGCTCACAACATTGTCACTGAAATAATGCCACAAGTTGGTAGATCTGTGTTAAAGGCCCAACAGAGTCTGCCGCCACAGCTGGAAAAAATCCTAAAGGAAACACTGTATTGCTTGACCTGCAGGAACATGGTCTTAAATTACCAGGTTAAACAGTCTGTGTAAGAACACAGCAAACTGAATATGCAATTATTGGTTTGTTTATCAGAAAATTGGTGCATTTAAAAAACCAAATGACATAATTTATAATCCATCCCATCCTTTTTCATTCTTGTATTGATTAATAGCCGTACAATGACGCATTGTATTGTTGGATGATGTTATGAAAGCCGTTATTTATTTATATTATGTTGCGTATGCAAATATCTCTGATTATCTAATTCCCTCTCTCTTTCTCTCTCTCCATTCACCATCTGTGAACACATTTATTCCCTCCTTCAAGTTTCTGACTTGTTGAATGTGGCCTTTAACAGCCATCTCATTCTGACAGCCGGCCAGTTAGAAATACTGCAATTGCTACACGTCCAGGCTTTTAAAGGGAAGCCTCTTTCTTTCTCTCTCTCTGTCTCTCTCTCTCTCTCTCTCTTCCCTTTCAGTCTGTCTCACCCCTCCATTCTCACACCTTTTTTTTTATTATTCTGAATGCCAGCGTGCCCCCCTCTCCCCCCACCCGTCAGCATGCCTCTCTGTAATAGGCTTGTCTCCATCACAAAAGGCGGACTTGACATTTGCTGGTGGATGTCAATGGCTGCTGGAAGCTTGACGGACAGCGCGGCCCGAATGTGCGCCCGGGCGCTCAGCGCTGGCTAATTAGCTGTTATGGAGGAAGTGCCGGTTGATTTAGGCTGGGGCCTTATCGAGAGAGCCCACCTTTCCTCCCTCCGCCGAGCTGGTGTAACACAGGGCAGCCGCAGCCTTCAAATCCACGACAATAGACAGCCCTGTTATCTGGCCTTGAAAGAGCTTGTGCACTGCGATAATCAGCTCCAAGGCGAGATGGAAGAAGCGGGAGATTGTTGAGGCAAAGAGAATCGGAAAACGGGGAGGGGTTTTATAAGATTTAGTTTAAAGAGGAATCATGGAGCTCTTTTCAAGTGTGTAGAAAGAGTAAAATGTGTCAGCGCTTGAAGGAAACTGGTAACAGCCGAATTTTAAGATCTGATGCAGGTAAGCCTGTCACAATAATCAATATATCGACTTAACGCACAATACATGGACATGACCTCAATATTTTTTGGTGATGCAATATATATTGCCCATACGTAAAAAACAATTCTTGCAGCATTTGAGCTGATTGCACAACCGCTCTACCTCTATTGGAGGTGTCGCAGATATGAGAGAGATCGCAGCCTCTGTAAATTTTTAACCTTGCATTTTTATTTGTTAACATTTATTTATTATTTGTTTTGGATATGCGTTTTCACATTCTGATGCCAATGCCTAATCATTAAATTATTAAAATAATAAAATTAATATTAATATTAAAATTTAATTAAATATTCTTAAGAACAAAATAATGTGTTCTTTTGAAGAGTGCACTTGCGTTATGATGCTATTATACTGTATAGCCATTCTGGCATTATATAATGAGCGGCTTAAAATGGTCTTAAAATGACAATAATATCGTTTATCGCAATATATTTTGGTGCAATATATCGTACAACAAAAAATAGATATCGTGATAGGCCTAGATGCAGGCAATGAATAGAATTCAATACAAAAATAAGACATTTTTTGCACGAACGTTCTTCAGACACTTGAAGGTGAGTAAATGATAAAGGCATTGAATTTGGCAAATCCTGTGCTAATTAAATCGTATATAATATAGGCATTGTTGTTTAGCATTACCTTAATATAATGCAGCAGTTTATGGCTGTCCTCATACACAACTGTAGGAGAATCGAGCAGGGTTTACAGGCGAGGAATTACCATGAATAATTAAATGGCTGGGGTGAGCATTCTGGTAGCCTTTGATTAATACTGGAAGAATATAGAAGAAGAAGAATAAAAAGGGAGCACCATGAAAGAAAAGACAGAACAGCAAAGAGATCAGACAGAAGAGAGGAGAGACAAAAAGGCAGAGTGCTGCATAGAGAACGAGTTCCACGCTCCTTTGCTCTGTTGAAAGCTTGCTTCAGCAGTGCGGCTCCTTGCCCGTCCGCAGCCATGTGGAGCCTGCAGTTCAGCATATTTTACAACACAAACCCAAAGGGACAAGATGGAAGAGGTGTGTGTGTGTGCGGGGAGAGGAATTCGGAGCAAATTTAAGTGACACAGGTAACACCAGAAATAACAGGTACACTCTGGCTTTTCATCTTTTTCTTTATTTATTTAATTTCCAGCATGGTAGACGGCAGGGGAATGTGGCCCTTTTTTTCCCCCCTCGTGCTCCATTCAGGTTGAAATCAATCACCGTCCACACTTGTCGACGGTCTTCACAGCGAGAACATCGGATTATATATAGCTCGTGTCTCTCACACGATCCGTGCCTGGCAGACCCTAAAGAACCGATGCGTATCGCTATTAGGTAGACCAGCATCATGCCTGTCTCAAGATCCCCGAGTGGGTTTGCTCTCAAAGTCAAAGGCGCTGAGTCATGAGAACTGGAAATTCAGTGGGGACCGAGATTTGGCAGACCTGTCTTACCTTCTCTTCTTCTGATACGGGCAGAGTGCCATCTTTCTTTCTTTGTCTATCTCTCTTTATTTCTCCTCTGGGCCTCGGTGTTCCATTCAGCTGGTTAGCGTGTGCTAAAATGAGCTAGCTCTCATAGCTGTGAGAGATCAGAAAAACACAGTGACTCACACACCTTAGGACTTTATTCTTAACTACACTCTTCACTTTGAATTATTAAAGATCTTGTTGCATAGACACGCCAACCCTTGATCTTGTTTTTGAGCCAAACTTATTTAAAATAAAATGTTTACTGTAGTGTGCTACGATTGAAATATTTGTAAGTATGCATGTATGTTCACCTGCAGGTAAAGTACATAATCCCTACTAAGACATCATGCTTAAGGTGGTAGATGGTGTAGGTGGTTGACCGGATTGGACACCTTTCGGAGAGGATAATGCTGAGCTGGTAGTCCATCATGGTTAAGGTGATTAAAGCTGGTATACCCCCTTGGACAAGCTTTAAATGGGTTACAACGTTGGCTTGACTACCCATGTAATTAACCTATCCAGCAATGGTTGTGTTTCCATCTTTGCAGATGTTTTTATGCACAAATGTGCAAGTGTGTAAATGCCTTGAGCAAGCAACCACAAGATTTGTCTGGTTTTGTTTTCTGTGAGCTAGTAGGTTGAAATTTGCTCATGCTGGATGGTGCAATTCCAGCTTCATTTCTCCTTTCCTCTCCTCTCTTGAGCTTAGGAGGATGGATCCATATATCTCTCTTTATCCTGGGGCCACACAACACCTGGCAGCCTCCTACATCGCCTGAAACCAATCCCTCATCCCAGTAACCCAAAAAAGTAGAGTAAGCCAAGCGCTGGGAACTCTATTACCCCAGAAATGGTCTCTCCTAAGGCTTGACCATGCACATTCGCCTGCCCACGTGCCAGGAAAGAAAGGCTCATCAGAAATTTCTGCTCTTAACACGCACTGTCCGCCCCCGTGAGACGTGAGACAATTGCGTTAAATGGAGCATTGCTTGGGATTCTTGTTAATTGAATTGTCACATCCTGCTTCCATTGACTGTGTCCAGACAGTTTCTTATTCTCTCAGAATCTTTGAGGCTTTAGTGCGAACGTTTTGTGCGGGGAACAGCTGTTGCTTAATTCCTGGAAGATATAGACATGGTTTTAAACTTCACTATTCTCTGAATTATTCCTCAGAATTCCAGGCAAGCGCCTTCCTATTAGTTCTGCATGAAAGGCACTGGGTTGTTACCTGTTTGTCTGTAGTGTTTCAACCAAAAAACAAATCCCCTCCAAAGTAAGATCCATCAATCAACCCCCTTTCAGCTTTGTCCTTCAAGCGACCCTTCAAACATGGACCTCATCTATTATCCCAGCAGCATACTCTGGGATAGGGAGGCATCCCGACACGGTGACCTGAGGGTCTGGAGGTAATCAGCTGCATGGGCCACAATGTGACCTGCGGTGTGTATCTGCGGCCGCCGAAGCCTTGTAGGCAAACACTGCTATTGATTTTAGCACTGTATCTTTTATTGGAGTAATGCCTGTGATGTGTGAGATGTTTGACAATTTAATGGAAAAAGGTTGAGTAGGGAGGGCAGTCGGGCGAATTTCAGAAGGTGTACGGGAACTAATATATCATTGTCGAGCGTATCCTGTGGAGTTTCACGGCATAGTGCACCACTTTTTTGACATTTTTACACCAAACACACACTGTATCCAGCGTCCAATCTATCATTTCAGCAAAAAAACACTGTTGTGTAATATTTGAAATAATTAAATAAATTGTTGAAGAGAGACCACAAGCGCCTTAAGGGAGTTCGGCAAGGCAGGGGAAGGCACATGGCAGTGCTGACTGGAAAGAAGAAAAAAAAAAGGATGAAGGCTGAGGAAGATTGCGAGCGAGCGCTTAGTGCTACATCAAAGCGGAGGCCTCCATAAAGAGCGCGTATGACTTCCGGCTATTGATTCCTCCCTTTCCTTCGAGGTCAGGTGAAATGTGTTTTGGCATTCGCTTCTTTTCTTGCGTTTTGTTTCCTGGGTGCTTTTTTTTTTCTCCTGTGCCATTACGAGCTCAGGCTCTCCGAGGACGTTGTCTGCTTTTGGTCGGTAACAAGCTCAACTCGACTATAGTTGTTTTCAAGGATCAGAACTCCAAATTGCTTGGCAAGGGCTCCTCCTGCTTGGGTAACGTGTACTAGCCCGCCTTACGCTCCCTAAGCTTTTCATAATCATTTTAGGGTAGTCACTTTTAATCTTGTCATGCTGTATCTACCCAGCTGCCTTGTGACAGAGGGAGCTGAGCAGGTCTGTGAGGTTGCAGCCCTGATGCTTGTAAGGGAAGTGTCCTGTTTTGTACTTTAACTACCTGCCGAGGCAACTGTCATGTAATCAATACATGCACTTCCTTGAATGTCGCTTTGTTTTGAAAGCGTCGGCCATGAATATGAATGTAAAAGTAAATCTTATATTTTTGTTACATATATATGTGTATGTGTGTGTGTGTGTGTGTGTTCCTGTTATTCATCACATTGTGGGGACCAAATGCACCCTCAAGGACAACAATACTAGTCATTTTCAAATATCTCATATTTATACCAAATTTAAAACGGCAGAATGTCCTCTGTTTGGTTTAGGTTAGGAAGAGAGGAACAAAAATACAGGTTGTACTGTATAAAAATTGTCCCCATAAACATTTATCTTCATAAAATCCCCGTAAAACATGAAAACTCAACATGTGTGTGTGTGTGTACCATGTATTCCTGACACTGTAAGGACCAAATGTCCCCCTCAAGTATAGCAATACAGCAGTAATATAGCAATGCAGTACATTTTGACCTTGTGGGGACTAGTTTTGATCGCAGACGGGGAAGGAAAAGAGATCATGCATCACACGGGGCATTTAAAAAAATGTAAAAATGCGCCTCCAGGGATTTGAATGAAAAGCTAATGCATTTATTATGTTGTGTGTGTTTGTTTGTTTGTTTGTTTGTGTGTCCCAGTTTTTCATCACATTGTGAGGACCAAATGTCCCTACAAGTATAGCAATACTAGAAAAATTTGACTTTGTGGGGACATTTTTGCTTCCCAAAAGTAAAAACAAATTAATAAATCACACTTAGACCCAATCCCAATTCTACCCCTTAGCCCTTCCCCTTACCCCTACCCCTCGTTTTGCTCGTTCACGTCAAGGGGTAGTGGTGTCCCAATTCTCTTTAGCTTGAAGGCGTAGGGCTAAGGGCAAGGGGTATACACCCCTTCCAACG
>CAIGQQ010028906.1:0-12923 GCA_903798035.1 Danio albolineatus | reverse complement strand
CTAACCAAACAGAATATGGATCATTTCTTACCCATTCAAAAATATATAGAAATTGGGTGGCTAGCTGATACAACCTAATATCTGGAACTGCCAGACCTCCTTTATTTCCAGGCAGTTGCATTTTTGTCAATTTTAGTCTCGGTTTCTTTCTATTCCAAATAAAGGAACTGAACCAGCTGTTAACATCCCTAATTCTATTGCAATTTAGAAGAATTGGAATCATTTGGAATAAATATAAAAATTGGGGCAAGACTACCATCTTGATCAAGGCTATCCTTCCTAAAATAGACAATGGTAGAGAAGTCCATCTATCCAAATCTTCATGTACACAACGCAGAAGAGGGTCAAAATTTGTCTTATACATATTCTTTAACATTGGAGTGACAAAAATCCCAAGATACTGTAGGTAAAGCCCTGCTTAGTCACTTTACATGGAAAAGAAACTGGGGGAGGTTGAGACCTTTGCTTCCCCAGTGGTATAGCCTCAGATTTAGAAAAAAATATTTTATAGCCTGAAACCTCACTAAACTGCTTAATAACCTCCATAATTATTGAAATTGACTTATCCGGTTGAGTAACAAATAAAAGAATGTCATCTGCGTACAAAGAAATGTTATGTTGTTTATCATTTATCAGAATACCAAGAATATGTGGATTGCACCGCACTGCCTCTGCTAGAGGTTCTATAACCATAGCAAATAGCAAGGGTGACAAAGGGCAGCCCTGCCTAGTACCTCTTTCCAAGCGAAAACTCTTCGAGCGCCTACCATTTGTGATAACTGATGCTACTGGACTATCATACATTATTTTAACCCATTGTAAAAAAGATTCACCCACCTCGAAACAATTCAGCGTATAAAACAAAAATTCCCATTCAATCCGGTCAAATGCTTTTTCAGCATCCAGGGAGATTATCATACTATTAAGCTTTTGATGTTGTGATAATTGAATAATATTAAGCAACCTTTGCATATTATCACTAGAGTAGCGTCCATGAATGAACCCAGTTTGATCAACTTTTATGATTGAGGGCAATATTTTTTCTAATCTCAAAGCTAAAACTTTGGACAGTAATTTAAAATCATTATTGAGAAGGCTGATAGGCTTATATGAAGAGCACTCATCTTCTGGTTTCCCTTTTTTAAGTATTAGGCTAATACTAGCCTCTCTAAGAGATCTAGGCAAAGATTTAGTTTCAAAAGAGAAGTTAAACATCTGAAGCAGTGGTTCCATTACCAGAGTGTGAAATTCTTTATAAAATTCTATACTAAAACCATCAGGTCCTGGTGCTCTCCCTGAATGTACCATTTTTAAGGCCTTCATAAATTCCTCTTTACCTATTGATGCATTTAGCTGTTTTCTTTGTACATCACTAATTTTTGGTAAGTTAATTTTTGAAAAAAATATTTTAATTAGTTCAGCCCTATTAGCTATTTTTTCACTGGTATATAAGTCAGAATAGAACTTTTTAAATATGTTATTAATACTTTTACTGTCAAATTGTATTAGGCTAGAAGAGTCTTTGATACATGAAATATTCTGTGAGTCTGCCCTTTTGTTTTTACAAGGTAAGTCAGATATTTACTTGGCTTGTTGCCAAACTCATATAATTTTTGTTTAATAAACCAAAGATTCTGACTTGCTTTTTGAGTGAGAAAGGAATTTAATGCAGCTCTAGCGGCTAAAGTTTTATTAATACTAGCTGGGTTTTGTAAATATTCCTGACAGGAATCAATTGAGGATAACAAAGCTTTAGGGGTAAAGAAATAATCAATCCTTGAACTAGTCTTATGAACACTTGAAAAATAAGTAAAATCTTTACTACCATGGTTAAGCATTCGCCAAACATCAACATACCCCGGATCAGCAAATATTTTATTAATCAGCTTAGCTCGCCTAGATGGAAAGGGGTTACCAACAGGATTTTTATCTAGAAGTGGATTCATTAAACAATTTAAATCACCTTCTACTACGGACTGCACACAGGCAAGCTCGGCTAACTGAACAAAGGCCTTGGACATAAAATCTAATGCATGGTTTGGAGGTATATACACATTCATTAATGAAATATAATCACCAAAAAGTAAGCCTTTTATCAAAACATATCTACCACCCTTGTCCTTAATACAAGTATCTAGTGTGAAAAGTATTTTCTTGTTAATTAAAATACAGACCCCCCCCCCGCTATTTGAAAAAAAGGATGAAAAAAATACCTGCCCCACCCAGTCTCTTTGAAGCTTAAGGTGTTCTGCATCTTTCATATGAGTCTCTTGAAGCAGCGCTATATCCACTTTTTTACTCTTCAAAAGGAAATTACTTTTTTTCTCTTGATTAGATTATTCATACCCCATACATTCCAAGAACAAATTTTTAAAGTCGATTGATCCATTGTTGCTGAGACATTTTATGCTGATATTTCAAATACTTAGAAAGCTTAATGTAAACTGTGGTCTTCACCAAAAAACAACAACTATGTACTAAACTGTAAGCTTTTGAACAAAAGCAAACATAAAGAAACACAAGATATATAAACCAGAAATAAAATAAAGAGTTCAAAAAGGGGGTAACCATCAGAAAAGGCCTCAAAGGACCCTAAACCTGACTATGTGTGCAGGTGCGTTGTTTCCGCTCCGGCGTTCGAATCAGCCAGTCCAACAGTAACAGCCAGTCCAACAATATATTTGCATTATAAGAGAAGTGGATAATTTTAGTGAGTCTAATGTTCAAGCCTTTGTTGTGTCATTCGTCTCAATAACCGGAGCACACAGAGTCAAGAAATGTCATTGCTTTCTCTGGACTGTTAAATACCTTCACGGAGTTGTCAGCCGTTATTCTCAGAGTAGCAGGGTAGATCAGAGAGTAACGATCAATGACTGTAAAAAATATGGACAACGCGACAGTCCCTTTTCCCATTAAACGCTTTGAAGGAAAAAACACCTCGTGATGGGCACAAACCAGCCTGATCTCATGAGAAAACGTAAGTATTTTACGTTTTGGCAGTTTAGTGGCTAATTCGTACAAATTCGTACGAGTTCAGTCGTACGAAAATGTACGATTTAAAAAAGGAGGCGTGGCACCTAACCCCACCCCTAAACACAACCGTCATTGGTTGATGAGCAAATCGTACTGAATTGTATGAATTACATCGTACGAATTCATACGAATTAGTCCCTTTTTAAAAAGTTACGAATTGGCCGTGTGATAGCGTTGGCACAAACTGTCGCAAAACACTGCTGAAATTGGAGCCTGGGCATGCGCAGAAGGACTGCCTGACGGATCCCGAGGCGAAGCTGCGGATTCAAGCTTCCAACCAAACGCTTGTACATCAAATGAACCACGCCCTCCGAACTTCTCAATTGACTGCCGGTGTCTGCACTATAACAAAGGCTCGCTAATGTAAATATAAGAACTTACATTTAAAAACACGTAATAATATATGATTTAAAAACGGCGTGATTTAAGCGGTTATAAATTAATTAAAGCAATCTATGTTATACTGCAGAAAGAAACGATCTTTCATACACTCTAGCCTGATTAAGACTAATATGAGCACAAAAAGTATTCTTCTTGTAACAGGGTTGCTGGTATTGTTATCTTCACAGGAGTAGAACTAACACTTGTAAAATATGAACAGTAACATAAACAACACATACATTTATTATTAATCAACAGGACCCAAAATATACACACCATAGACAGCTATTTACCATGCGGGAAAAATTGTGTGTTTAAAAGATAAATACAGCAAGATTTCTAAATATCAACAGAATAGTGACACACTTTATCAGATCTAGACTCCTTTCCTTGAATATGTAGGTCCCAGGATCTCAGGTACATTTTTGCAAAGCCTTAGATCACCATAAACCTTGGTTAGTTTATGTATTCTTCTATTTTTATTGGCTTCATGGTCATCCCCTTCCTGAGTTGAACTATTTTTATTTTTTATTCGAGACTTTTTTGTAAATATTCCTTTTGTAAATATATTTGGGCCACATACTTTGTACAATAAATCACTTTTGTTTGCAGTTCCGTTGTAGTGTCTTTTGGTTTCCACCCAACACTCTGTAAAATGACCACACCTTTTTAAATGTAATTCCTTTTCCTCTAAACTAACATCAGAGGTTTGTAACACTGTACTTCGTTCGAAACATCTTGCATTTTCTCAAGAATCAACTCTAACTTAGAGTTAATCATCTTTGCGATGTTGGCTGTCAGTGACTCAACAACTTTACTCGTTTCAGGGCTGAGATCGCAGCTAGCTTGTAAGCAGGCCCGGATTAAGAATTCAGAGGCCCCTGGGCACATTGTCTTGTTGGGCCCCCTACCCGGCTGCACCCTTATAATTCAATTAAAAGATGAGAACAGTGTAATATTTTGTAATAAAATGAATCTATAATGTATTGCCTGCATTTTTTAAATAAATGATATACAGTACATATATTTATTGTCTACAGAGATTTTACTCATTTTAAAGAGATATAAAGCACACTTTGATAAAAAAAATACAAAAATAAACAGTGAAAATGAATAGTTTTTAGTATGCTTCAAGTTCACTGAAGCAGTACTAAAGTATATATTTATTTTAGGCGGATCATTCCGCTGTGGCGACCCCGGATTAATAAAGGGACTAAGCCGACAAGAAAATGAATGAATGAATATATATTTATTTTATAATATATATTTTAAAGGGTATTCGTTGTAAATACAAATGAGTTATATTAAGATGTCATTAACATTTAGCACCAGGTGGAAAAAAACTGTTTATAGAATAATTTAAATAACTATTTAGATGCTGTTTTCTACACATATGAAATAAGCTAAACCTTATTAAATCCCCACGAGCCACTCGTGATTTTATATCACATTTTCATTATTTACATTTTTAAACAAAAATATTTCCTCTCTATTAAAAATAAATATATTTCCAATCTGATATGTAATGGGGAAAAAAGAAGAATGAGTCCATCAGATGCTGGATTCGAACCGTTGATCGATCGCCTGAAAATGTTTTGCCAAGCGCTTTATGAGCTACGCTACTTACGCTGCTATTGGTTGCACTCTTTAGTTATGTGGTCTCTGTCAATCAAACAGTGCATGGCGGAAATCGCTTAAATAGCTTATTTCAACGAGGTGCGTGGTTTCAACCTGGCCCAAATAGACACTCCTACATCAGCATTTTTCCACCCCTCGCAGGGGCCCCAAGTGCGCACGGGCCCCTGGGCCTGTGCCCATAATGCCCATTGGTTAATCCGGCCCTGCTTGTAAGGCTAATACAGTTTGGTCATCATTCTTGTCAGCCTCGTTAGAAGCGGCGCCATCTTTCCTCTCAGTGTTTTTTTTCGTGCTTTTTGCTGGCATTCTCACCAAAGACGATCCCCAGAAGTTTTCAAGTGACATGAAATAATGTTGTAACTATTAATTATCGACAGCAATGGCTATTTAGAAGCTTAGTTCAGGATAATTTAGCTTATTTAGCCGGAGCTTAATTCAAACACCGCTTACTCGGTCGCCTGCATTGCCACGCCCCCAGGATATGAATTCTTAATATCAACAATTAAATTGTTGATATCAAGAATCCGAATTGTTGAATGAATAATGAATAAAAGTCAAAACGGCTTGCCATATATTCTGTATGTTCATGATCATGCTATACTGAATTATTGAATATTGGCATGTGTTTAATGTATATTATATTATAACAAATCCACAAAGCTGAGTGCACATTTTACAGAGTAACATCAACTTCTGTCTTTAATTCAATTTAATCATTGCTACAGCCAAACACCATGCAACACTATCTGCAAACTGAAGTGGATTTAAACTATTTTAAGGCATTTAAACGCATTAATGACTTGAAACAATTAAAATTATTGACTGACTAGTAGCTAATTACATTGGAGTAAAGAGTTTATTAGATTTCTGCATCTATAAATTTTATTTCATGGATGGATGCTGAAATGAGAGGATTACATGAGTTAGTGACATCTAGCAGCATTGTGTGGAGCTGTCCTCAGGTTGATGGAAAATATGAAATATAAATATTAATTAAGGACTTTTCAGGTTAACGCTAAACATTTTAACTAATGAAAAGTTATATGGTATGCTTTATACAGTACTGTGTGCATAAAGGCTGTATTTTTTATTCCATACTGACCTCTGCACACCAGACAAGTGAAGAAATCCCTCAAATTTCTAGATTGTTCCTCAGAAAAGATCAGTGTGATCTTCCTGTTTCTATGGACCAGGTCAGACAGTTCCTGGTCAGACAGGTCAGACAGTTCCTATATATACAGGGAGTGCAGAATTATTAGGCAAGTTGTATTTTTGAGGATTAATTTTATTATTGAACAACAACCATGTTCTCAATGAACCCAAAAAAACTCATTAATATTATAGCTGAATATTTTTGGAAGTAGTTTTTAGTTTGTTTTTAGTTTGAGCTATTTTAGGTGGATATCAGTGTGTGGAGGTGACTATTCATTCATTCATTTTCCTTTCGGCTTAGTCCCTTTATTAATCCGGGGTCGCCACAGCGGAATGAACCGCCAACTTACCCAGCATTTGTTTTACGCAGCGGATGCCCTTCCAGCCACAACCCATCTCTGGGAAACACATCCATACATTCTCATTCACACACATACATACACTACGGACAATTTAGCTTACCCAATTCACCTGTACCGCATGTCTTTGGACTGTGGGGGAAACCGGAGCACCCGGAGGAAACCCACGCAACCACGGGGAGAACATGCAAACTCCACACAGAAATGCCAACTGGCCCAGCCAGGGATCGAACCAGCGACCTTCTTGCTGTGAGGCGAACGTGCTACCCACTAGGCCACCGTGGCGCCACAGGTGACTATTACTGTGCATAATTATTAGGCAACTTAACAAAAAACAAATATATACCCATTTCAATTATTTATTTTCACTAGTGAAACCAATATAACATCTCAACATTCACAAATCTACGTTTCTGACATTAAACAACAAAACAAAAACACATCAGTGACCAATATAGCCACCTTTCTTTGCAAGGACACTCAAAAGCCTGCCATCCATGGATTCTGTCAGTGTTTTGATCTGTTCACCATCAACATTGCGTGCAGCAGCAACCACAGCCTCCCAGACACTGTTCAGAGAGGTGTACTGTTTTCCCTCATTGTATATCTCACATTTGATGATGGACCACAGGTTCTCTATGGGGTTCAGCTCAGGTGAACAAGGAGGCCATGTCATTAGTTTTTCTTCTTTTAGACCCTTTCTTGCCAGTCACGCTGTGAAGTACTTGGACGCTATGATGGAGCATTGTCCTGCATGAAAATCATGTTTTTCTTGAAGGATGCAGACTTCTTCCTGTACCACTGTTTGAAGAAGGTGTCTTCCAGAAACTGGCAGTAGGACTGGGAGTTGAGCTTGACTCCATCCTAAACCGGAAAAAGCCCCACAATCTTATCTTTGATGATACCAGCCCAAACCAGTACTCCACCTCCACCTTGCTGGCGTCTGAGTCGGATGGAGCTCTCTGCCCTTTACCGATCCAGCCACGGGCCCATCCATCTGGCCCATCAAGAATCACTCTCATTTCATCAGTCCATAAAACCTTAGAAATATCAGTCTTGAGATATTTCTTGGCCCAGTCTTGACGTTTCAGCTTGTGTGTCTTGTTCAGTGGTGGTGGTTTTTCAGCCTTTCTTACCTTAGCCATGTCTCTGAGTATTGCACACCTTGTGCTTTTGGGCACTCCAGTGATGTTGCAGCTCTAAAATATAGCAAAACTGGTGGCGAGTGGGATCTTGGCAGCTGCACGCTTGACTTTTCTCAGTTCATGGGCAGTTATTTTGCGCCTTGTTTTTTCCACACGCTTCTTGCGACTCTGTAGACTAGTTTGAATGAAACGCTTGATTGTTCGATGATCACGCTTCAGAAGCTTGGCAGTTTTAAGAGTGCTGCATCCCTCTGCAAGATATCTCTATTTTTGGCTTTTCGGAGCCTGTCAAGTCCTTCTTTTGACCCATTTTGCCAAAGGAAAGGAAGTTGCCTAATAATTCTGCACACCTGATATAGGGTGTTGATGTCATTAAACCACACCCCTTTTCATTACAGAGATGCACATCACCTATTATGCTTCATTGGTAGTAGGCTTTCGAGCCTATACAGCTTGGAGCAAGACAACATGCATAAAGAGGATGATGTGGTCAAAATACTCAATTGCCTAATAATTCTGCACTCCCTGTATATATATATACTGTGTGTATATATATATATATATATATATATATATATATATATATATATATACTGTGTGTGTCACGTGTAGAAAGATACAGAGATGGATCCAATTGCAAGTAAAAATGGTTTATTGACAAACGTCAAAAATGTGAAACGCAGGACAGCTCCAACTGGAACAAAGGCACTAGACTGGATGGTCGGACAGACAACGGACGGAACCCAGCGGACACTGCAACAGTCCTGGACAGAGACGGGTAAGTAAAAACACGTAACGAACTGACAAAGAAACATAGAAACGGTGTCCATATAAAGACATAGTAATGACACTCAGCTGGTGAGTAATCAGAATAGCTGAGTGACATCGTGACACGTGACCAGCCCAGAAACACCAAAACAATAACACGTGAACGATCAAAACAAGACAACCCCACGTGAAAACAGACAATCCGGAGAGAGCACAAAACTGCAACCGTGACAGTACCCCCTCTCCTAGGAGCACCTCCTGGTTCTCCCAGAAGAGCTTACCTGGCGATTGTAATCATCGATAAGAGAGTGATCCAGTATGTCTCTAGCAGGAACCCAACTTCTCTCCTCTGGACCGTAACCCTCCCAGTCCACCAAGTACTGAAATCCTCGCCCCCTCCATCTCGAGTCCAGACTGCGCTTAACCGAATAAACGGTCTCTCCATCTACGAGACGCGGCGGAGGAGGAACCGACGAAGGCGGATTAATGGCCGTATGAAAAGCAGGCTTTAATTTGGAAACATGTAAAACGGGATGAATTCTCCTGTACGCTGGAGGAAGTTTGAGGCGGACTGCCACCGGACTAATGATCTTGATGACAGTGAATGGGCCAATAAATTTAGGTGCAAGTTTATTACATACGGATCGCAAAGGAATATTTTTGGTTGAAAGCCACACTTTTTGACCGACGACGTAAACGGGAGGCTTCGACCGGTGGCTCACGCCTTTAGCCTTGGTGCGCGCACCCACTTGGAGGAGGGTCTGTCTGGCCCTGTTCCAAGTGCGTCGGCACCTCTGGACAAAGGCGTGAGCGGAGGGAACCGCGATATCAGATTCCAGACTGGGAAAAACAGGTGGCTGGTAACCTAAGCTACACTGAAACGGAGACAGGCCCGTGGCTGACACTGGTAATGAATTATGTGCGTACTCCACCCATGGGAGCTGCTGACTCCAAGTAGCAGGATTCTGGGAAACCAAACAACGCAACATACGCTCGAGATCTTGGTTGGCCCTCTTCTGTTTGTCCATTACTCTGACGGTGGAAACCAGAAGAAAGACTTACAGTCGCCCCCAATAACCGACAAAACTCTCTCCAAAATTTAGAGACGAACTGAGGCCCCCTGTCAGAAACCACGTCCGTCGGGAGGCATCCGGGCGGGGGCGTTACCCCTTCCAAGGCTGTGCGAACCTTGCTCTCGATCTCCCATGTCACAGCAGAAACACAAATTCTCTGAGGGATGATGGGCTCAAGAGACGTATTGAGCTCGGAAAAATCAAAAAGACGAGATATCGCATCGGGTTTGATGTTTTTGGAACCCGGTCGATAAGAGATGGTAAAATCGAAGCGTCCGAAAAATAATGCCCACCTAGCTTGCCTGGATCTGAGTCGTTTAGCGGTCTTGATAAACTCAAGGTTCTTATAGTCGGTCCAAACTATAAAGGGAACCCCCGAACCCTCCAACCAATGACGCCACTCTTCCAAAGCGAGTTTGACAGCCAACAACTCCCTATTACCAATGTCGTAATTACGTCCTGCGGGAGATAATCAGTGTGAAAAAAACGTGCAGGGATGAATTCTGTCGTCTGAGGATGCGCGCTGGGACAGGATAGCTCCCACCCTCACCTCCGACGCATCAACCTCCACCACAAACTGCCAGGACGGATCAGGAGTCACCAGAATGGGGGCTGAAACGAAGCAGTCCTTAAATTTTGTGAATGCTGCTTGAGCCGCACTCGACCACCTGAAGGGAGTTTTGGAGGAGGTTAAGGATGTCAGAGGGGCGGCGAGCTGGCTGAAATTGCGAATAAAACGCCGGTAAAAATTAGCGAAACCCAGAAATCTCTGCAGGGCCTTACGAGACTCCGGGATTGGCCACATTACCACAGCCTGAATCTTCTCTGGATCCATGCGCACGCCCTCGACTGACACAATGTGTCCCAGAAAAGGAACAGACTGCGTGGAACACGCATTTCTCTGCCTTGACAAAAAGCCCATTCTCTAGCAGCCTCTGAAGCACTCGCCTGACGTGTTGCACATGTTCCTGGAGAGAACGGGAAAAAATCAGAATGTCATCCAGGTAGACATAAATAAACTGATCTATTATATCTCGCAACACGTCATTTACGAGTGCTTGGAAAACTGCAGGGGTATTAGAAAGACCAAAAGGAAGAACACAATATTCAAAATGCCCCCTAAGGGTACTGAATGCAGTTTTTCATTCGTCCCCTGCTCTTATGCGAACCAAATGATAGGCATTGCGGAGATCTAATTTCGTGAAAAAGGACGTCCCCTGCAGATGCTCGAACGCTGAAGACATCAACGGCAAGGGATAAGTATTCCTCACCGTGATGTTATTCAGCCCTCGATAGTCTATACAAGGTCGAAGAGATCCGTCTTTCTTTTTCACGAAAAAGAACCCCGCCCCCGCCGGTGAAGAAGAGGGGCGGATTGTCTTAGCTGCCAGAGAATCAGAAATATATTTCTCCATGGCCTCCCTCTCAGGAACAGAAAGAGAGTATAACTTGCCTTTAGGCGGAGAAGTCCCTGGCAATAAGTCTATAGCACAGTCGTAGGGACGATGAGGAGGAAGAGAAGCAGCTCGAGACTTACTGAACACTTTCTTCAGATCGAGGTACTCACTGGGCACGTTTGACAGGTCCATACTCTCCTCCTGAAACACAGAACAAGACACAACAGAACGAGCAGACGAAAGACAGGACTCATGACAACTCTCACTCCATGAAAATATAGTATTGAGACCCCAATTAATATGTGGTTTGTGGAGGACTAGCCAAGGATGACAAAAATGATATGTGTTCCACATGGTTGCCGGAAGTAATCAGTTCAATGGGTTTAGTGGAGTGAGTGATGGTGGGTAAGGGAAGTCCGCCGAGTGCGCGTAAAGAAATCGGCTAAGCGAGAGCGACAACCGGAAGTTTAAAAGTGAAAGCGAAACTAGCGTCAATGAAGTTCCCTTCTGACCCAGAATCAACAAGGGCCTGGGTGTTCTGTGTTTCGCTTCCCCACAATAGCGTGACCGGAAGTACGGTTGCCGTCACAGAGGATTTATTCAGAGTGATCTCACCCATCAGTAACCTCTTACCTACTGATGGGTGTTTTCTTTTACAGGACAAGAAGCCAAGCGATGTCCCACGCCACCACAGTACAGACAGAGCCCCTCGTTTCTCCTACGGCGCTTTTCCTGAGCGGACAGGCGGAACCTTCCCACATGCATGGGTTCCGGGTCAACAGTGACCGCTTCCGTTGCCACAACAGGGGTCGGAAAACCCGGAACAGGATCCAAGAAACTCCTCTGCTGTCTATGAGTCTCCCGGCGGTGCAGACGGGAATCCACTCGAATGGCTAGCTCCACAAGCTCATCCAGCGACTTGGGCAGGTCCAAGGCATAAATTTCGTCTTGCATGCGGTCAGACAACCCGTGCAAGAACATGTCCCGCTGCGCCTCCATGTTCCAACCACACTCAGCTTCCAAGGTTCGGAACTCGATAATCCGCCACCGTCTGATCTCCCTGACGGAGCTCTGCCAGGACTCTAGCGGCCTCTCTCCTGGAAGCGGATCTGTCGAAGATCTTTGTCAATTCTTTGGAGGACAGTTCAAAGGTAGCACAGCAAGGTAGCTTCCGTTCCCAGGCTGTCGTTCCCCACAGGGCTGCTTTACCGGTGAGAAGGCTGATGATGAATGCAACCTTGGAAAGTTCTGTGGGGAATAGTGATGGTTGCAGGGAGATGTGAAGGGAGCACTTTGACAAGAAGGACCGACATAATTGAGGATCCCCCGAATAACATGTCGGTGGCGGCAGACGAGGTTCCACAGCGCGGCTAACGACTCCCGGTGCTGGCGATACCACGGGAGCTGGTACGGCCTCCCCTTGTGTCGCTCCAGTGACCAGCTGTTGTACCTGGGTGGTCAGCAGGGAGACCTGACCAACCAGGGTCTGAATGGCCTGAGCTGTGGTAGCCAACGCCTCATCTTGTCGGTCGATCCTCGCATTACTGTGCGAGACAAACTCAGAAATCTGAGAAACACTCGCTGGATCCATGAAGGTTGGTCAGTTCGTTCTGTCACGTGTAGAAAGATACAGAGATGAATCCAATTGCAAGTAAAAATGGTTTATTGACAAAAGTCAAAAATGTGAAACGCAGGACAGCTCCAACTGGAACAAAGGCACTAGACTGGACAGACAACGGACGGAACCCATCGGACACTGCAACAGTCCTGGACAGAGACGGGTAAGTGAAAACACGTAACGAATTGACAAAGAAACATAGAAACGGTGTCCATATGAAGACATAGTAATGACACTCAGCTGGTGAGTAATCAGAATAGCTGAGTGACATCATGACACGTGACCAGCCCAGAAACACCAAAACAATAACATGTGAACGATCAAAACAAGACAACCCCACGTGAAAACAGACAATCCGG